>BQNB010066629.1:529-34491 GCA_026074375.1 Tanacetum coccineum
GGACTAAAACTGCCAAATGGCAATTTTCTTTTTATAAATAAAACACAAGGGCTGTTTTGCAAATTTTCCAAATCTTTTTATTCTTTTGTTATAAAAACCACAGGGACTAAAGCTGTCACTTTCGAAACTCTATTTATAACTAAAATTCGGCCTAAAAGGAAATGAAAAGAGAGAGAGAGTTGAGGGACTATTGTTGCATCTTCCCCATTCTTTTCTTTTAAAACGCGAACCATAACTGTACCATAACCACCTTCCCGCCAAACCCATACCACCCTTTCCCACGGTTTCTAGCCCAAACCACCTCCCTAGTACACTCACAGCTCACCCATACCCATTTCCCACAACCCATTGCCCCTATAACCCTCTCCCCTGGCAAAATCACACAACCCGAAGACCCCCTTTAATGGTGAGATGGTGTACAAGGCAAATGGAGGGTTAGGATTGCTTAGGATTGCTTTGTACACTCACAGAAACACAACCCAAGAGCTAGAAGTCTTTGAAGACTTCTATAAAAGAGAAGAGAGCAACCCGAAAGCCACACACCATTTTTTTTATGTTTTTAGCTTAATTTTAATTCCAAGTCTTTCTTTTAAGCATTTAAAGTGTAATTCAGTTCATTTAAAAGTTTTATGCTGTAATTCATTCAGTTTTAATAAAAGTTAAAGACTTTCTTGTTATTTTAATATTTGAAATTTAAAGTTTAATGTTAGTTGATTATATCTGTTTAAGTTGTTTTAAAAAGTGTTAAAAGTAATCAAACTTCACTTATTATATGTTATCTCAGCTTTCATTTCACTAAAAAAGATAAAAAAAACCCGAAATTTATACTTAAGGGGGTGTTTGGTTTAGTCTCAAAATGGGTCATATGGGGGTTATCATGGGTTGTAACCACTCAGCCAACTTTGGCTGAGTGTGTGGGGTTTATTAAGCCACCTTAATCACCAATTTTAGTTTTAAAATAAGTTTTTAAGTGCCCTTTTGTATTCTGTCAAATTTTGAATAAGCTAAATTGAGCTTAAGTGCTCAAGCTGCTTATGCAGCTTAAGCACACTATTGTTGTGCTTTTTGTTGTTGTTTCTAGCCATTTACCCACCCCTTGTCCTGTCATTGTGACACACCAAGTTTGAGTCAAAAAGTGTATGTATGCATGATTTTTGAAAGTAGCCATTTTTAAGCCCCATATTCAGCAGGTTAAAGTACTCATTAGAAGCCCAATCTTTGAGAATAAGCTCATTGACCACCCCTTTTTATCTGTTTGTGATTGATTTTAGGTAATAAGCCCTTGAGAGCTTATTGCATAAGCTCAAAAACCCCCCTTGTTCACTGCATTGCCCTCCCCTGGTGCTGAGCACCTAAACTCAGCCCACTTTTCTAGCTTATTTAGATAATAAGCCTTAGGATCTTTTAGCTTTTATTTATAGCTTATTAGTAGCCCTTTAATTCCCCAAAATCTCATAGCTTATTTCCCCCTTTAGCTTAGCTTATTTAGGGCTTAAAGTTCCCTTTTTTCTGTTTTATTTTAAAACTGTTAGATTTACGTTTTGCATCTATCCCTTTTAACTTTTGGCCGTCAATAATATAGATTTAGTTTAGGTGAGACGATATCCATCCTACAAGCTCTGCTTTATTATGTAGATTATTTTGTGTGTTTTTAATGGTGAGATAAGCCCTTTTAAGTGTTTGTACTAAGTACTAGGGAGGTGATGCGTATGTCACGTATGTTATGAGAGGTGAGGGGGTGAGAGTGTTTTAGATAGTATGTAGTGGTTTTTCACTTTATTTTTTAGTGCTTTGTTGGTGTTTATGTGTTTTAAGGTAGTTTTTAGTTGTTATTGGGTGGGGATGTTTGTTGTTAGTTTTTTTTTTGTTTCTGTTTAAGCAGCCTGTATTTCCATTTTTTTTAAATTGGTTTCGCATACCATCTTAGTTGTGTTTGTTGTTTGGAGCTGTCCGCCCCATGTATTTTGATTTTTGACACTAATTATAAGTTCATAAGAGGTAAGTTAGTGTTTGTTAGTTGCGATGACTTTGCATTTTGAAAAATTGAAAACTCCCTTTTTTTTTTTTCAAAAGCAAAAGAGCCCCTAATTATAGTTACAAAGAAGGTTTTTTTGTTTTTTTTTATTTTGTTTTATTTTTTATGTTTTAAATTTTTTGTTTTTTTTAACTCATCAAAGTCATAGAGGGTCAGCATTAGAAGAAATCAAAAATAATAATAGAAGCCCAATCTTTGAAAAAAAAATAAAAAATAATATAAAACGATTTAAAGAGATTTTTAATATAAATAAATTAGATAGAAGAAATAAGCTGCCATAATAATGATATATAGTCTAAGTCAAAAAAATAAAATAATATTAAAAAATAAAGTGCAAAAAAGTTTTATATTAAATCTTTAGATTTATGGCTTAAAATTTTATTAAAATTTGTTAATGAATAAAATTATATTTTTTGTTAGTTTTTAATTCAAAAAATATAATAAAAAATATAAAGATCACATATTAAAAATTAATATTCAAATTAAAATATAATAATAAAAAAAATTTAAATAGAAAAAAATATAGATAAAAAAACGGATATAATAAGAATAAAAAAAATTTAATTAATAAAATTTTTATAATATTAAAAATATAAAATAAATATATTAATATATATATAAATGAATAAATTTGGGGAAATAATTGATAAAGATTTAGCTTACTAGGGGTTTGTTTTTTTTTTTTGATGTTGTGGGTTGTTTGGTTTTTGGAAGAGGTTGTTTTGTTTTTTTTGGGTTATTTGGTTTTTTTTGTAGTTTTGGTGTTGTTTGGTTGTGATTTGGTTTATTAGGGTGTTTTTTTGTTGTTTTTTTGTTTTTTTTTTTTGTTGGTGTGGTTGTCTTTTTTTTTGTTGTGTGGCGATGGTGTTTTCGGATTGGTTTGTGGTTGTTTTTGTTTTTTTTTTTTTTTGTGATTTTTAGTGTGTTGTTTGGGTTTGTGTATTGGGGTTTGTGGGTTGTTTTTAGTGGATTGTTTGGTTGAGGTAAATTGGCGTGTGATGGGGCGAGGGATGGGTGCGCGCCATATGAGTATTTTTAATAGATTGAAAGGGGTGGTTGGGGGGGGGGGGTGGGTTGGGGGTGGGGGGGGGGTGTGGGGGTGGATGGGGTGGGGGGGGGAGGTGAGGGGTGAAATAATAAGGGAAAGGGTTTTTTGTAGAGTGGTTTTTTTGTTTTGGTGTTTGGTGTGTTTATTATTTGGAGGTTTGTTTTAGGGGGGGGGTGTGTTTGTTGTGTATGTGGTTAGGAATTGAGTTTTGGGCGGTGGGGGGGGTTGGGTTTGCGGTGGCTGGTGAGTGGGGGTGTTTTCTTTTGTTGTTTTTCTTTAGTTTTTTTTTTTGTTTTTGTTTTTTGTTTTTTTTTTGTTTTTGGGGGGGTGTTTTTTTGTCTTTGTTTGGAGTTATAGGTGAAGAGTGTGTAAGTGGGTGGTGTGGGTTGAGGTCTGTTTTGGTTTTTTATGGTGTTTATTTGGTGGTTGATGGGGGTGTTTTTTTTGAGTTTTTTTTTTTTCGGTGGTATGTGGAGAAAGAGGTTTTTTTTTTTTGTTTTTTTTGTGTGTGTGGGTTTTTTTTTTGGGTTTTGTTTTAGGTTGAGAGGAAAGTTTTCGCGGGAAAGGTTTTTTTTGACTTGTTACTTTTATTTTTGTTTTTTGACGATTTTTTTTTTTATGTTGTTTTTTTTTTTTTTTTTTTTTTTTGAAATAGCAGGAAGTTTTTTGTTTTTGTGATTTTATTACGGGGAAGAAGGTTTTTGAGGGTTTTGTGTTTTTTTTGCTTTGATTTTGGGGGTTTTTTTTTTGTTTTTTTGTTTTTTTGTTGGGTTTTTTCTGTTTTTTTTTTTTAGTTGCTTTTTGTTTTTGGTTTGATAATGCTTGTGGAATTTGATGTTTTGAAGATAGATTTTGAATTGATTTTTTTGTTTGGTTAGAAGTGTGAGGAGTTTTTTTTTGGGACGTTTTGGTTGGGGGTAGGGTGGGGGGTGCTGTGTGGGGGTCAGTGGAGGTTAGAGGGGTTTGGTGGGTTTGTTTTTTTTTTTTTGTTTTATTTTTGGTGTTTTATTTATGTTTTGGTTTCTGTTTTTTTATTTTTCTTTTTTTTAGTTTTTGTATTGGCGGTTTTCTCTGGTTTTTTTTTTTTTGGTTCTATTTTTTTTTTTACTTTTTTTTTTTATTTGGCCTCCCCCACTCTTAAAAAAAGCTCATAATAATAGAGCTTTTTTAATTTCCTTCAACATTTTAATGGCACCCCCAAAAAAAAAAAAAAAAAAAAATAAAAAATGCCTTTTTAAAGCTTTTAAGACTCCACTCTAGCCTTGGATTTTTCCCCTTGGCTAGATTGAGTTTTTTATCAGTGCTGAGTTATTGGGATTTGGTGGTTGTGCGTGAGTTTATTTTTAGACCTGTAGTTTTGAGTCTCCCACCAGGGTTAAAGGGGGTGAAGCGGTTTTAGAGCGGAGGGGGGGTGTTTTGACCATTGGGGCACGGGGGTGGACTTGGATTGGAGCAGGAATGTTGTGGACACCAGTTTTGGTTTTAAAGCATTAGAATGTGTTGACGGTTTAAAGCACGTTCACTAGAAGTTTTGCTGTTTCGTAGGCGGTAATGTTCACAAGCAGGGGGGAGGGGGGGGAAAAGGATTGTATTTATATTAAATTTAAATTTTGTTTTTTTTGTTTTAATGCTAAGCCCATGGTGGTTTTTGGTGGTGGTGAGGTTGGGGATTTTGGTGGGTTGTTTGGTTGGTTTGGGGTGGGGGTTGTGGGTTGTTTTTGGGGGTTGCGGTTTGTGGGTGGTTGGGGGTTGTTGGTTGGGTTTTGGGTGTGGGGGTTTTGGGGGGGGAGGGGTGTCGGGGGTGTTTTTGTTTTGGGTTGGAGTGGGGCGTGGGGGGGGGGGTGGGGTGTTGGGGGTGGGTGGTGGGGGGGGGGCGTGGTTTGGTTTAAATTATATATATTTTATTTTTAAATTATTTTTTAAAAACTGTTGTCACTAATTTATAGGGCGTTTTTTTTTTTTTTTTTTTTTGGTGTTTTTTTATGTTTTTTGCTTGTTTTTTAATTTTATTTTCTTTTTTTTTTAATTTGTTTTTAATTCGTATTTTATCTAGGAGCCCTAATGTTTTTTTGGGGGGGATTATTTATTTTCGTCTATGATACCCTTAGGCTTTTTAGGTCTCTCCTTGCTCTTATTGACTTGTACCCCATAGATCGCTAGCTTATTTTTTTGTTTTAGCCTTCGCTTTTTTTTTTTAAACCCCAAAAAAAAAGAAAGTTAGAAAGATAATGCCATTATGTTTATATTTAGCTTCTGTCATGTCCCAAAAGAGCTTAAGTTTTTTGGCTTATTTTAGTTCATTTCAGCTTTATTACTCCTTTTATGAGGAAAAATGTTCTCCTAAGTTCCTTTATATCTTGCTTCTTTGACTTTTGCCTGCATAATAAGCGTGTTAGGACTTGATTTTGCATATCGGGGGGTTCCACCTCGTGATATGGGGGCCCTTATTTTTGTAAATTCTAGTTTTTTTTTTTAGGTTACCTTTCTTTTGGTTTGTCCCTTGTTGTTAGGTTTTTTATTTTGATGTGTTGTTTAAGTATCCCTGTTACTTCACGTGGGCGTTAGTTCCTTTCAGTCCTTAATGTATAGTCCTTTTGTGTTAACCTTTTAGTTATGTTTTATTTAATTTAAATAATTAATTTAGGTTTAAAAATTTTATATTAGTTTAATTACTTTTAATTTTATTCAGTAAAATGGTGGGCATATTTTTATTATTTTTAGAAATTGTTAACTTTTTCTTTATTTATTTTTATTTTTGTTCAGATTTTATAAGATTTTATTTTTTGTCTGTTTTTCTTTTTTCTTAAGTTTTATTTAGTTTATTAATCTTTATATATTCATAAAATATATACAAAAAATTTAATCTTTAAAAATTCATAAAAAATCCAAAAATTAATAAAAAAATATTTTTCTTTTTTATAAAATTTTCTTTTGTCATTTAGTGTCTAGGAAAAATATAAAATTTAGTGTAGGCCTTATTTTTCTTAAATTTCAGTTTTAGACCCGTTTTTACCGGGTACGTTTTACCGTTTCTTTTCGTTTTACATTCAAACGACCTCCGTTTTAGTTCTAGTTTTCTTTATTTTTCAAATTAACTTAATTAGAATTTAATTTTGATTTTTAATTTAATTTAGCATTTATTTTCTTAATTTTTAGTATTTAGGTTTCCCGATACCTGATTCTGTTCCCCGTATTTTAGTATAAATTTAATTCTAGGATTTCCCTATAACTAATTTTGTTTCCCGTAGTTTTTAAGATCCCCATTTCCTTTGCTTGTTTTCCCGTAGATTAAATTAAGTTTTATTTAAATTAATTTTAAGTTGTAATTATATCAGTGTTTCTATCATTCAATTTCTCATCAAACCAGGATAAATTTCAATTGCAGCCTCGTTGGGACATACGACCCGGGAATATCTCTTCCGGAATCTTTTTATCATTGATTCTTACTTGTGTATTTTTTTATAATCTTTTGTGTAGGATTTGACTTTTTGCCTGGTCAAGGGCATTTGGTTGAAATTTGCATTTGAGTTGTTATATATATATACTCAAACACGAACCAATTTTTACCCTAACCCGAAAACCCTAGCAAACCCGATACCACTTAAACTAGTTCATAGTTTTCAGAAATCTGATCCGTTGATAAAACATAAGATCTGGGAAAAATCAATAGGCTTTGGGTATTAAGCAAAAATACTAGGTTATAGTCCTATGTCTTGTGATCATTTTGCCATGGTTGATCTCGGGACTCGATTAATGTCGGATGAATTTGTTATAGCCAAAAGGAAAGGTGCGCAGATGCTTGCAAAAATGTATTAAACGGCTATTATCTCTAGATTTTTGTATAGTAACCCATAAATATGTAAAACTAAAAGTTGTAGAGGACTCAAATATCTAACCATGCTAACTGGTTTGAGCTTAATCGAAATTATGGTTTGTAAATGACAACCATTTTATCAGGACCGATGTTGGCGGGGGATGTCCAAAAACAGCCTATGACACTCGCCCACCCCTAAACTTTCTTACTAAATCTAGCAAGCTGCACCTCAAGTACCTCAAGCACAACCGACCTCACCGACACCTTCAGCACTCCTTGTTCATCCAACCTAGCACAACACACCTTTGTCACAACCTGTCATTCAAAACACAAAAACACCTCCTTGTCACTCCTTAATAACCGAACCCCTTTCACACCCTTACACCTCATCCTAGCTCTTCATACTCACCATACTAGCCTTCCTTGGTCCCTACTCCATCCACCTTGGCCACCACTCCAAGTAACTTGGCCATTACTTTACCTAAACTTGGCCTCCAAGTTTCCCTAGCCCTATATATACACGCATACATACATACTCTTTCAATTCATCTCTAAAACTCAACACATACTCAAATCATGTTCTAGCCATGTCCTAGAAGAGAAGTGAAGTCCTTAGATCAGATTAGAAGCCAAAGATTAAGAAGAATAAGCCTTAGAACTTGTCTTCAAGTCATTCGAACCAAAAACCCTCTTTTTCGACCCATCTACAAGTTTGTAGTCTCACTTGCTTCTATAGCTTTTACTTTGTTTTAGATCTTTCATTAGCTTTATTAGATCATGTGTAAGTCACTTGTTTAAGCCTTGAACCACAAACCCATGCGTTTTGGTTTTCCTAAACCAAACAAACCCGTTTTGGATTTTTAAGCTCACAAGCTCTTTTCATAAGCTTCAAGCTCGTAAAACTTATTTACTCTAACTTATTTTAGCTTATTATAATAAGCTATAACCTGTAAATTACTTTCGATATTGAAAAATATCAATATTATGGTTTTTGGACTTTGTACGCAACAACATTTCATGCAAGGGATATATATTGTAAATTCTTGAAATTATAACTAGAGGGGCTGAAAATGTAATTATCCTAAAGTTAAACTTCAGGGGTTTGTTTGTCATACTTGAAAGTTAAGGGTTTAAAGATTTTAAAAGTTATATTAAAAGGATTATCTTTGTAAATATATATATACCAAGGGTATATATTGCCATTTTTGTATTGTCAAGGGTATAAAATGTAATATTTTTATATTAATTATAAAATATTTTTTTAGACTTGATTTTATTAAGCCCGACACATTTGTCTTTATCATTCATCGATCGAATCTGTTATAATAACAATTATGTTATAATTAGAACCCTAATTTATCCATCGCTTAGCTTTTGAAGAAACCTAAAATGATAAAATCTTATCATTTAATCTATAACGTATCATGTTACTAGGGAGTTTCATGTGAGGGGTTTTATTTGGGTATACATTTTGACGAGCTTGCTGGATTTACGATTTAAAGTTTCCTAGGTTACGTGACGAGGCCATTACTTTCATTTCATATACTTTTACCATAAATCAGATTTTCCTATTAAGGTGAGTTCATAGCCTCGCATTTTAATCTTTTGAATATTTTATAAACCCGTAAGGGGATACATGCTTAAACCATGAATGCAAGTGTTTTTCCAACTGTATACTATCCAGATATATTATTGCCTAAGTACCTTCCAGTGCTACTATTTCCATATCATGAACCATTAATTACTTGGGAGTAAACGCAAATATTGTGGATAAATCTATTGGGAGTAACGACTCCCGTTGGTATACCCGTTCATGGGGTAGCCAAACACACTATATTTGACTTAATGGGTAATCTTGGTAAGTTACCTTTCCACGAAGACATTTGTTCCTCAAACAATGTCACTACGGTGATTTCCATGTTAACGTATTGATATCATGAGCTTAGGGCAATAATACTGTTTTTCATGATAATTGTATGTGTTGCAATTATTACCACTTATGATAACTTAGTATTTGATTATTACTATGGAATTGTACAATGCAATTGCAATTATTTCTATTTTATGGTGTCTTATAAAACGTAACCCACTGTACTATTGATGACTTGTATTCAAACTATTTATCATAATACCTTGATTTCACTCAAACCTTTGTTGTTGACCCTTTTAGCATGTTTTCTCAGGTAAATTGAGCAACCTATGGGACACAGAGTGGCATTGGAACTTGAGGACGTCCAAACTTGTTATCATTCAACATTATATTTTCTTGTAGATTTGGGACGCCTCTGTTTTTGTACAACTCTGTATTATATTGAATGATTGTCTAAAGTTTTCTAAAAACGTCTCTCTTATGAAGTAGATTATTCTATGATTATGTCTGTTGATCCATGAAGTAATACCCTAGATTAGCTTCCGCTGCTATATGTGAAAAATGGGGGTGTTACAGATTGGTATCAGAGCCAGGTTATAGAGAAAAAGGGTAAAACATAAACTATAACTACTTTTTTATCAAAAAAAGTCATCCAATGCATTGTAGTTTCAAGAATAGTATGTTTAAGAAATTTCCATGGCAGATAATACACTACTATTATATTATATATAAATAACTTATGTTATTTCCACTGGGTTGTTATATAGTCATCTCTTCCCTCTCATCCTATTATTATCCTATCTGATTCTGATGTTGTGGATACTTTTTCCTCTACACACTCTCCTGACTATATCCCGGCTTCACCGGACTATTTCTTAGCCTCACCGGGAAACACCTCTCCTAACTTTTCAAATGATTTAACTAAAGGATCTTTTAGCCTCTCTAGCCCTCTTACCTTTTTATGATGACCCATATATGAAGGTCATGCAATCATATGATGCTACTGATAATGAATTACCTATTCCACCACAAGCTCCTATTGCTCCACCGACTATTTTGCCTCCATCTCCAGTGTTATCACTATCACCAATGTTTGATTCCTGACATTTCTTTCTTCGCGAGAAGATTTCACCACCTAAAGATGCTGAGACACCTGTTGAATCACCCATTCCAATATCTTCGTGTTCATCAGTAGGATCTTTATCACCGTTTAGGTCAACTACACCACCACCAGACTATCCCTTTGATAAGTCTATCTTAGATAACTCATTATGGATAGATCTATTGGGGGTGACGACTCCCGTTGGTATACCCGTTCATGGGGTAGCCAAACGCACTATATTTGACTTAATGGGTAACCTTGGCAAGTTACTTTTCCACGGGGACATTTGTTCCTCAACCAATGTCACTACGGTGATTTCCATGTTAACGTATTGATATCATGAGCTTAGGGCAATAATACTGTTTTTATGATAATTGTATGTGTTGCAATTATTACCACTTATGATAACTTGTATTCGATTATTACTATGATAATTGTAAATGCAATTGCAATTATTACTATTTATGGGTGTATAACAAACGTAACCCACTGTCTATGATGACTTATATTCAACTATTTATTATAAACCTATGAATTTCACTCAACCTTTGTGTCGACCCTTTTAGCATGTTTTTTTTTGAACGACGATTTATTAAAACACTAGCAAGGAGCTAGATCAAACAAGAACAATATAAGGGTTCTTAAGCCAATCGTCCCACTTGAACGACGCTTTACATCTGAATTTACACCAATAAAAAGAACTAGAAACTAAATTATCATATATCAGCAGCCTTTTTCAGGGATCTTCTTATCAAAACAGAGCTGTTGCGGGAAAGTTCCAATTGACCACACAAACCATACAGTATAAAACCCTCAAGAACGCTTTGTGTTTGGATTGAATTCCGAATAGAAACCAACCGAAACTCTCCATCCCGTAAGAATTCACATCAGATTAGTCGATTTTCCACCAAGAAGATATCTTACGCATAATTCTGTCTCACTTACAACGCAAAGAAAATGATGGTTTGTCGATTCCCTTCACCCGCATTACAAATGGGACAAACAATCGAATCAATCATCCATTCCACGG
Organism: Tanacetum coccineum; assembly: GCA_026074375.1. Classification (NCBI taxonomy): domain Eukaryota; kingdom Viridiplantae; phylum Streptophyta; class Magnoliopsida; order Asterales; family Asteraceae; genus Tanacetum; species Tanacetum coccineum. Next base: position 11,429 of record BQNB010066629.1, read on the forward strand.
GGGGGGGGGGAAACGAGAGATATTAAAACGAGTTGGGACTGCGCGTTAGTTTTGACTTTCCAAGCTATGGTATTTCACCTTGATTGGCACGGATTTAACCCACCTAGTCAGCAAATAACATCTGAAAACCGAACTCCATAATCTCCTTTCAATTGAAGCCACCGAAAAGATCCCCATCACTTTCTAAACGTCCAAACGTAATGATCCTGCAAGGAAAGAGAGTAGTCATCGAGAAAATCTCAGCCAAAGAGTTAAGTTGCATCTCTTCAATTTCACTTCTCGCTTTTCTTCGAAATGAGTTATCTAAACTTGACGCATTTAATTAGATACTAACAGTAGATTCTTATAATAAGAGGAAAATGAGTGGGAACAGCTCTTTGATGACACCGCATTATACCAATTGTTCGACCCCAGAACCGCGGTGTTCTCCCTATTCCCCAGCTTTCAAATGGGATGTAATCTGGAATATTAATACCCCGACTTGTAAACCACCCCTTTACTTCGTGGAAACTATCGTTGTCCAGACGTTCGAACTCTACATATAAACTTCCTTGTTCAAATTTCGTACCTCCCCATAAATAGCCTTAATCACTTTAGTCCATAAGGAACATTTCTGAGAATAGAACCGCCAAACCCACTTGAGCATGAGACCTCTATTAAGGGCAAACAAGCTTGATACCCCTAAACCCCCTTTATCCTTCGGAGTTAGGACCTTGTTACACTGACCCAATAAGCTTTTTTACTCTTCGGATCCTGGCCATTAAAGAACAACTACAGATTGATTCAAGAGATTTAAGAATACTTGAGGGAACCTTAAAAATGAACATATGGAAGATTGGCATAGATCCTAACACGGACTTAAGAAGAGTGAGCCTGCCTCCGATTGAAAGGAGTTTCATCTTCCATCTAGAAAGACGAGATAACACCTTATCCACCACTTCTTTCCAAGCTTGCTTCCTTGACATATTTCCCCCAACTTTCGTACCCAAATTAAGGAAATGAGTTTATGGACAAGACACCCAAGTTTAGAAGCCGCATTTTTAAACCATCCCATCTTACGTTAACACCATAATGGTACTCTTACACATGTTTAATACGAAGGACCAGAAGCCCGGAAAAAAAACAATCCAAAACTCGAAAAATACGAATCGATATTGGAGCTCCACTCCTATTGGCAAGAAATAATTGCTTATCGCATAAACAATGAGGACAAATTTCCACATGGAATTAATTTTGATCCCCGTAAACAAACCCGCATCTACCACACGTTGAAAAGAAATATGCAAGCTCTCCATAATAAGAATGAATAAAAAAGGGGATAAAGGATCACCTTGTTTAAGACCTCTAAAAAAATTAAAATTCCTACGTAGGACTACGTTTGACAAAGAATGGATCCCCCTAGATGATCTAAGCTACTTTGAATCCAAGTCCTCCATCTTTTACCAAAACCAAATTTATTTAACACATCATCCACGAAATCCCATCGGACCGAATCAAAAGCTTTTTTGAAATCAACTTTGAAAATAAGAGCGTGTTTTTTCTTCCTACGACCAAATTGGAAGAACCTCATCAAAGAATAAATGGACCGTCTAGGGGATTTGTCTGTCCGCACCACAAAAGCTGATTGTACCTCATTGACAAGATCTCCAAGCAACACCAACTAATCGTTGCCATGATGTTAGCAATATTCTTGTATATGCTTCCCGACCAAACAAATTATAGGATGGAAAATCCCTTAAACCATGTTGGAATCAAGGATTTTAGGAATCAAAAGCAATAAAGTCTAGAGGTTACATCATTCCGGTATCTTCACCATACTTGAAAGAAATAGTCAACAACTCGAACACGATCATTCTCTATTCACAGGACCAAAATGACGGTAAAAGATAAATGAAAAACCATCCGGACCCGGAGACTTATCAACGCCGCAATCCACATCAGCCCTTTTAACCTCCTCTTTAGAAATCTTGCGATTTCCATATCATAAACGCTCGAGTCATGATGGTTATCGAACCTACCTCGATAATGTTCAAAGAATTCACGTTTTCACCTGAACCGGGTCATCGACCCACGTCCCATTCACCATAATACCCCGAATATTAGATTGATTGCGCTTCTTGTTTAGCATACCATGAAAAAACTTCACATTTTCATCTCCCTCGATTGCCCATTTAATCTTGGCTTTTTGAGCAATTTCCTGAAGCTTGAATATTATTTACCTGATGAATATTGTTGAGAATCTCCGTACGTTTATGGACCACCTCATTCGAGCAATCTCCCTTATCAATAACCTCATCACAAGACCGCAACTCCTCTTTAAGGAAATAGATCTCACCTCGCGAATTCGACCTATGAATAGAGAGCCAGCTCCGAATACGGTCTTTAAGAAATTTAAGTTTACCCATGAAGTTTCGGATGGCATTTTTCTTGTTAACAGGAGCCACGTTCCAAGAATCCCTAACCAACTTGTCAAAACCATCAACTTCCAGCCAGTAACGATAGAATCGAAAAGGAATAGGACCGTAATCATACCTGACTTCACGTAATAAAATAGGACGATGGTCTGAAATAAACCGCTCCAAGGTAATAGCAGTGATATTAGGACACATGCTCAACAAATTTTCGGAAACAAAAAATCGATCCAATTTACTCATTTTAGAAGCAGATTTGAGACACCAGGTATAAGCACTTCCTCCTAAAGGGACTTCATCAAGACCCGCGTTGTATATGAATGAATTGAAAATCTCAGCGTCGTGAGCATTAAAATTCGAACCATATCTGTCCGATTTATATCTCACCTCATTAAAGTCGCCCATCATAACAAGTTTACCAACCCATTGATTCGACACATGAGCCAAATAATCCCATAACATACGCTTTTCTTTAGCCTCTTGAGGCGCATATACAACCACTATCATAAGATCAATCCCTGATTTCAACCACACACCTCGAACAATGACAAAATAGTCCGATCTCGTAAAGCTACTCCTCCGAAAAGAATTAGGATCCCAAATGCACAAGATCCCTCCCGAGTTACCAACGGAATCACTATGCACATAATCAAAATTAGAATTACCCCAGCAAGACCTCACACTACTTAGATCAATAGACCCCATCTTAGTTTCTTGAAGACCCACAAAATTCACTTTATTTTTAACACACAACTCCTTTACCCAATCTTTTTTGGCCTTTTGGGCGAGGCCTTGAACGTTCAAAGACATAAAATTCATCGATTAACCCCAAATTCTCCTTGGGATTCAATGATCTCAGTGATATCCTTGATGCACCCATCCATGTTATAACCCATAGTTTGGCCCACCTTCACAACTTCCTCCATAAGATTTAAAATAGAACCCCCCGTTCGCGGCAGAACAGAGTACTTAGAGTGACCCGAACGCTTTGATTCTGAATTTTTGTTTACCGACTCAGAATTATCCTTACCATCTTCAAGGTTAACAAACGAATTGTCATCTCTCTCATTTTCTCCGTAGTCCTTCATGTCAAGATTAACAGTATTACCTTCATTCAAACCCTCCTCCGGAGTGAAACCCGGCGGATGAGACAAACTATGATCTTCTTCAGTAACCTTTCGTGCCAATTCGATATTTTCTTTGTTCAATAAAGGGTATAAACCAAAAGGATCTTCCGAGTGTTTGTCCTTCTGATCATCAGGTTGATCAAACAGTGTTTCAAGCACCTCCTCCACGTCACTCTCATCAATGCCATTATTTGCCTCGAGATCATTAATTCTGCCATCATTGTTATCCTCCACTGATAATTCGTCTTCCTCCTCCTCTTCGGAAAATTCAGGAGTCCACCCTAGAACTTCACTTGCGCGCACCCAATAAACCTTACCCCGAAAAACAATTTTGAAGCTCTCGTGAATGTGCTCACAAACCTTAGAAAGAATGCAAATTCTTTTGGAATGAAGATTCGACTCATCATAATCATCAACATCCAATAACTCACCCCATTTAGCAGCAATACGTTTGAAAGTAGGACCCGACCAGAATTTAAACGGAACACCGTCCAATTCCACCCAAACCAATCTACCTTCAGGAACAAACTCGGCGTAAGCTTGTTTAATGACCGAAAACCAAGAGCCCACACCAACATTACCCCTAAATGAATCTTTAGCCTTCGCAGTCTCGAATTCGAGTAATACCCAAAGTTCTCCCAAATAGCTAATCTTAACCACATCAAAACCTTCATTACAAAGCGCCTTCTTAAGATTGACTAAAGAGGCCATCTCTTTGACTCTGCCCATCAACGACAGAGTGAGATCCTTCGCATTCAAACAATCATCTTCAAGGACAATCGCAGGAGGAGATTCCTTATCTATTGGCATTCGGCTAGTCTTCACCACAGACACAAATGATTTACCAATAACTGTATTTTCCACATTCTTATGAGACCCATCAAACATCCTTTTATTCGATTCATTCTTAGTCTTATCCACGTTAACACTTCCCTTCATGTACTCTCTTTTGAATCGTGCAACATTAGCATGGAATTTCGATCGACCCATCCAAATCGTACATAAGTTATTTACCAATCTCTCCACAGTAAAGACATTGATAAATCGAACAAATCCAAAACGCTTACCATCATTTGTCCTCTTTGTTGGAATAAACGAATCGACCACGTAACCATATTGCTTACATGAGTGAAATAGATCCTTAGCAGAGAAGGAGTCCGGGAAATTTGTAACAAAAATCGAAGTCGAAATCTTTGACACATCATCTTCTTTTAAATGAAAGCTACCCATCTTTGGATTGAAGGGAGGTCTATTTATCAAAAATAGCTAGGGTTTAATGGAGGCAGGGATTAATCGGAAACGGAAATGGAATCGATTTGAAGAGGAGAATCACAGATCTAAATTACAAAAACCCAAGATGAGAAACCCGCCTAACACGCTCGATATGAGATTAATCAATCAATGATTAATCCCAATTTCAGGGGTTATAACAGGATTCAAACAAATGGGAAGGAGGAATTTAGATTGTTAACCTATTATCTTTGTAATACATCAATATTATGAGTCTCAAATTTTAATGATGTTCTCTGTTTGTTCACAAATGTGATGTGTGTATGAAACAAAAAATAGATGTGATTCGTCTTGGAGTATATGCTTTCATAATTTTCATTTAAACAACGTATTAAAATTCATTCTATGTGTAAGTTTACAAGCTTAACATTTTTTTAATAATGAACATTACCACATGATGAGAAATAATAAAATTTATATTGCCTCTCAAATGACAAGCCATTACGAAATATATTTTTATGGCATTTATGTCCGTCCAAAGAACACCTTCCTACTCTGTGTTTAAATTAAAAAACACTTTTTTTAGTATGTATAGTTTTGCATTAAGAATAAATTTGACTTATATAATGAACTATACATAATAGAGAAGTACCATTCTCTTTCTTAAATGAGTAATACTATCCTAAATGAAAGTTTAAATAATACATTACAAGTTACTCTTCTACACGTAATCATTAATGTAAATTTATTGTCAAACTTTTGTTTGTTTATTCACATTTGAATTTTTTGAAAATTTCATAATCAAAAAATATGTAATTTTATCATCTATGTATGTATTTTAGTACAAGTTTACTGAAATCATAATGATTAGGCGAATAATTTTGATCATACATGTCAAAGTACAAAGATTTTCAAATTATTTATAAAGTTCAAAAATGTCTAATTTTTGAATATCATAATTTTTTATAAGCAATATCATATATAGATTTATTAATTACATATTGAAAGAACTAATCTATACTTCTCTACGTTTACCACATTATATAATATTATGACAACTATTACACAACATCTATTAACTAGCAAGTACCTTTCACCGTCAATCATTATTTCATAATACTATTGACTACCATTTTCGTATCATCATTGCATCGTGAAGCACATGTACTTGACATTTTAATATGAGACAGTGTTTGATAAAGTTATTCCGTAAAATTTTGGCCATCCGTAAATTCATTATCACGAAAAAAAGAATTAAAAAATTTACTTGCAGGGTACTCACCGCAGCAACGCGCAGATACCCTGCTAGCTAATGATGCTTATCTTCAAAATCCTCATCTTAAAAATTTGTAAATTCCATGTATAAAATTTATGGTTGATATTTACATCGAGTATTCATCTTCAAAATCCTCATCTTAACTTCAAAATAAAAGCGTTGCAGCTAATGATCCTTATTAATAGTTGCATATTTATGTTTATGCGAAATTACATTTCATCTTATAATGACGTTTATCTTTAATTTGTGTTTCAAAGATGCAACTTGTGTTAATCCCTTTAATTTAGACCTATAATTTATATGGATATGAAATAGATTGCATTGCAATTACTTATAATTATTTTAATTAAAAGTTGTCATTCATTTGTAAAGTTATTGTTAGAAAAAACGTATAAATGAAAAATATTTACTCGCTATAAAATTAGTCACCGGGTACCCACCGCCACATTACGCGGGTACCCTGCTAGTTATATACTACATATAAAAGACGTAGACATAGGAATTGCATAATGCTTGATTCTTACATATTCTTTTTTGAATTATATATATATACATATATATATATATACATATATATATATACACGTATATATATATGTATATACACGTATATATAGTGGGGTTTTCTTTGCAGAACCATTTTTTTGTACAGAACCTACAGAACCAGCCTTTTTACTCCTAATAATGCATAATGTACATCATATCAATGCAAGATGGCATTTTTGTAATAAACAAAAAACTAAATATTAGCTTTTAATTAAGAGAAGGGTATAAATGGAATTTCAGATTTACTACTTTTTGAAAACTGCTTCAATTAAATAGGGTCACTATCCCTAAAATAATGCTAGAACCCCACTCAAAAATAAAACTGCCATCTCTTGCGTGATATTTTTCTCTCACATAACCCTAATTCATACTCTTATTTCCCAGCCACCACAACAATCTCTACCAACAAAAAACCTTAGATCTACAATCACCTCATATCACAGACATTTTCTCATTCATTTTTCTAGATCTGAACCACCGTCTCTTCTCATCTTTATCTTAAAGACCTACGAACTTGCATATAAACGACCTGCATAATGCAAAAATAAATCATGATTTAAGGTAAGATCTTGTGTCTCATGAAATCAAATAGGTCCCTTTTGTCTTCACAAAGTCTTCGAAAAAACATTGTTTCATCTCTATGTATCTGTGTTTTTTCTACAACCCAACCAAGATAGGAGTATAATGAATTAACTATACAACCTTTAGTTTTTCCATGGCATGGTTTGCAATTTTAGTATTACATATTCGAAATCGATTTCGATCTTTAAAGTAGACAGGTAACCCTCTATAGTTTCAAGCTAGTATTTTTTATTTCTACCAAAATTAACTTTTAAATTCATTATTTTAAACATGTATGTTCGATATATGCGATGCCTTTTATGTCTTAAACGTATGTAAAATGATAAGTACTTTTTTAAACATGTATGTTCTATATATGCGATGCCTTTTATCTCCGATTTAAGATTCGATTTTGTTAAATGTCGGTGTTTTACGTTTACGAACTCTTATGTAGTTGATGAACTCTTCTTTTTGGTACAAGACTGTCATGTAGCATTTGTGTTCTTGTTTTCTTACTGCTCTAAACACATCACTTTGAACTCCATTTGTTTAATCTATATGACTACCCCTTATAATTTTTAAACATGAGGTATTTGTGTCTTGCTAGTTGTTGTGATTCGGTTACCGTATTTGTATGAGTCATATTGTGCATATGTGTTTTACGAGTTGTTACGAGGCTAACCAATGCTAAGTAAATGGTTTATTTTTTCTATAGGCTTGCTTGGGCTTTTGTTTGTTTTTCGGTCCATGTTTCCTGTATACGTGTTTTTTTAATAGTATTACAAATAGTAGCTAAGATTTATCATGCTACATCTTTTCTTGAAAAAATGGTGTCTACTTTTTGATACTTGTGTATTGAAATTTTATTTATGTCATGTGCAGGTTATTTTGCGTCCTTTTGCACATATGGTTGTCGTGAATTTGACGAGAAAGTGAAATGTGCACATATGTTCTTCGAAGGGTACTCATATGTTCTAAAGGATTTGAAAGTTGTGCATATATGTTATCGAAAGGCGTGCATATATGTTCTTGCAAGGGTACTCATATGTTCAAATAAATTTGAGAGAGAAAGTGAAACGTGCACATATGTTTTTCGAAGAGTGCACACATGTTTTTGAACAACATGGATATAGTTGGATTTATATTTCTAATGTATTTCATTTGATATCAAATTTTGTTTATGTATTTATTGTTTTGGTTTGTTATTTGTATTTAAAATGTATTTCATTTAATATCAATTTTTGTCTATATTTTGTGTTATAAATTTTTAAGAGTAAAGAATGTGCACAAGAAACATATGTGTAATTACCATATTAAGTTAAAAATGTACACTAGAAACATAGAATTTACAATTAAAAAAAACATATATGCACTCATTTTTTTTTCTTTTGAAAACAATATATACTAAAAAAAATATATAAAAAAAAAATTAATTCCGAAAATTAAAAAGTTTTTAAAAAAACGTTTTTTTAATTAAAAAGTTAAAATGTGTTTTGACTATTATATCCTTTTGAATTAAATAAAAAAAAGTAATAATACTAAATTCTAATTGGTTTAAAGTGGTTCTGTAAGTTCTGTACAAAAAACTGGTTCTGCAAAGATTGGGTCCCCTATATATATATATTTATATGTATATATATATATTATATATTCTATATATATTATATATATATTATTATATATATATATATATATATATACTATATATATATTATTTTTTATTTTTTTTTTTTTTTTTTTTTTTTTTTTTTTTGGGAAAAAAATGTTACAAAAGTACCGACGCATTCAGATAAAAAAATACCCGCGGTAACATTTCCGAATTGACTTAAACACTGTCATTTTACACGATGAGACCAAAAAAATAAATTCGCAAAAAAATAAAAAATAATAAAATAATAAAAAAATAAAATTTTAACTCAAAAATTAACCCGCACTATTAAACATGAGACCGAAAAAATAAACCCACACAGAATAGAATAAAAAAACGCCATGTTCCTATAAAATTATATTAAACATGAGCCCCACACATAAGCTCATATAAGAAAAAAAAAGAAACCTTTAAACATGAGCCCCACACATAAGCTCATATAAGAAAAAAAAACAAACTATTAAACATGAGGCCGAAATTATATTTTATGCCGAGCGGTTTTTTTTAAATTGCCTAAAAAAAAAAAAAAAAAAAAAAAAAAAACCCAAATGGGTTGGCCCAAGTTGGGAGCCCAAAGGGCCGAGCACTGTAGCGTGTAGAACAAAACTACGTCATTTTATTCTATGCGACCCACACAGAATACAATAAAAAAACGCCATGTTCCTATAAAATTATATTAAAAAAAACCCGCATAGCCAAAAAAAAGAAAACCTTTAAATATGAGCCCCACAAATAAGTGATAATAAGAAAAAAAAAAAAAAACTATTAAACTATGAGGCCGAAAAAATAAAACACACAAAATTCAAAAAATAAAAAAATATAATGCCTCGCAATTACCGCGAAAAAAATTAACGACCGCAGCAAGCGCGGGTAATCACGAGCTTGTTTATATTAAGATGTCGGTTGTTCATTTAAAGGCCATTAAAGTAAGCGCTTGTAGGGTCTGAGTTTTACGAGCCCTCTGTTCGTGTATTACCGGACCATTGTGCCGGGGAACATCACTACGAGCCGGATAGTATTTTTTTTTTTGGCCCCAAAAGGGAGGATATAACCGGACGGTAAATAACGACACACTTGGAAAGCGACATAGCGTGATTGAAGGCGTCACGGGAACGCGTTGTCCCGGTTGTCCTTATCATAAGAGCAAGTTGACTATGTTCCTGGCACACTAGGTCGTGGGTCCCCTCACATGTCAGTCATACATCAGACGCCAGGTCAACAGCTAGTGACATCACTAATCAGGTACAACTTTGGGTAGTATAAATACCCAAAGGCATTCTACTATTTCACTATGTTTTTTCTTCTGACATTACTCACTCTGACAATACTATTCCATCAGTATCAAGACCATTTTCTTACTCTCACACCGCAGCTTTGGTCCGGGGTACAAACGTTGGGGCGATGATAACGGGGTTGTTTCCTTGTGTGTAGGTATCACTCCCTATTAGTGGCCGGAAGGTGCTCCGGAAAACCAAAAGGCCACCGTAACAAGATTTTACCTCAACAAATTAGCACCATCTGTGGGACCCAAATTCTAAACTACCAAGAGTGCGAAATGAACTGCGTCCTACATCGACACCAATTACAACGCTGAACATGTTAGGGAATTAGGCAACATTTCTGGTGACTCATAATAAAATAAAGAGAAAATCGAAGTTTTAACAATAAAGCGACTATTTATTAAAGTATCGAAAAATTTATTAGGCTCTTTTCGATAAAATTGCTTTAGGCCTCTTGTAACCTTGAGATGGCTATCACTCGGTAAATCATAATTGCATTCAACTAACTGTATTGTTTTGCATTTTTCAAAAATTTTAAGCTTTTCAACTCTCACAATCTCATTTTCGTTTTGGATTAGAAAAGATCATAAACTACATTCACGAATAAGCATAAAAAACTTGAGCAAATTAATATAATATAGTATTTGCTTTCATCTATATTTCTTCTTTTTTACATGTAAGTTAAACTAATATGTAAAAGATACAATATAGTGGAGACCTAATTTCAATTTAGCAAATACGTTTAATCAAAAATTAATGGGTAAATAATCCATTATCATATCCTCTTCATTAAGTTTTAGATGTTCCTTTTGATTAATTTGCAAAAGTATTTTGCAATTGAAGAAAATATAGATAAAACCAAACACCGTATCCCCATGTCCTCCCGCCTCCCTATTCCCCATATTACAATTGTAGGCGTTTTCAATTCTATTTTCGGATCTGGCTATTCTGTTGTTAAATAGATGGCAATTTGGCAAGGTAACGATCTAATATTATTCAGAAGCAAAGGAACGATCATCTCATACATATTCGTCGTCAAGAGCAACGTACAAAGGTATTCCCAACAAAATCCCATCCTAATTTTCGTGGAGGAACACTAAGTCGTTTTTCATCAATCTTTGTTTCTAATATTCCAGGAATGCGTCGGTCCAAGATCTTTGGGATATTTGTAACAAATGGGGTGTGGTGATCGATGTTTACATAGCTGCAAAGAGATCCAAATCGGGTCATCGATTTGGTTTTGTACGTTTTATAAACGTTAATGATATCAATCAGTTAGTTTCCAATCTAAGAACGGCATGGATGGGTGGTTTTCATTTATTTGCCGATGTGGCGAAGTATGGTGAATTATAATAGACTTGTGGAAACGTTCTGGGGGCGGCAACCCAGGCAATGTAGGTTTCGAACTCTCAATCTGTAGTATCAACGAATAATGTTTTCAGTCTTTTAAAAACTCGTATGCAAAGCGGTCCTGGGCAACAAATCAGTGGACATGTCGGGCAAATACGGTACAAGTTATGCTGGAGCAGAATCTGTGGGGGTGTCGGATTGTAACAAGGTATATAAGGAAGCGGGTAATGAAGCGGTGATGTCTATCTCGGTAGACGATTGTATTGATTTGGTGTATGGTGCGTAGTATTCTTCTAAAGTTAAGGATTTAGTGTCATTTTCAGAGCTTTAATACATATGTCTTTGAGGGATTCGATGATGTTGTCTTAGATATGTTGGGGGACGTTGGTTTGGTTGGCATTCGACTCTAAGGATCAGTGGAAGCGTCAAGACTTCAAAGGCGTTAAAAGAGATATTTTTGGAGTTCCAAGTTGTTCTCATGATTTCTATCCAGTTGAAAGATGTGTTTGGATAGACCTTGGTGGGTTGCCATTGGCATCATGGCTCCAGAGGTTTATATGATGTTGGGTGGTCGGTTGGGGGGAAGCAGCGTGTTTACGGATATGGTAAGATGATGGACCAATGTCTCATGGGCAAGGTTTGTGTCCCTTACAGAGTTTTACATCGTGTGTAGGAGTCCTTTTGTGTTTCATATAGTAATCGGACTTATCGTATTATCGCTACTGAGTTTGCATATTGGCCGCCCAATATTGAATCGAGGGAGGTCATTTCGAGTCTAATCCTCTGAAAGGGGAATGCTTATTCCCCCCCCCCCCCCCCCCCCTTCCCCATCCAGGGGTCTAGTTTGGATGAAAAGTTTGGAAAATGAGGAGCAATTTTGGATGTCGTTAGTTGTGATTCAGATTCCCCTAAGAATGTTAACAATGATTTGGTGTCGCCTTTAGTAGTGTTTTGCGAGAGGAGGATGTTCTGTGGGGTGGAAACGTGATCTTGTGGACTCCGTTGAGCGGCGAGATTCGTGATGATTCGGTCTTGTATAATGATGGGTGTATTTAAGGATTGCATGGAAAACAGAATTTGTAGATGATGCTGGTGAGTATCTTGGAGTTCATCTCAGGGTGATTGTGTAATGGTTACCCACTGATGTTATTGAGATGTTACGAAGTTATTGCTCCTGAAAAAGACCTCCATCATTGCGCCTCATCTACACCCCAGGGTAAATGATTTAAATATTGCTGTAGGTCTGGTCTTCGTGATTGATTATTATTGTCCTCTACTAGTGACAAGTGGTATCAGAGCCAGGTTGGGGCCAGTGGTGGCGCGGATGGTGTTCCCTCGGTTAGACCCTGATTCGACGGTATTAGTGGATCTCGGTAAACCTTGTTCCGAAAGGAATCCGGTAAAAGGCGAGGTGTTCCGATGGTAAAGGTCGGCGGTATGAAAAAGGTGAGATCGTGGCTATAGTTAAAGGGGAGGCCCATGGTGCTTTGGGTTTGAGGGAAGGATTTTTGGGTGCGCAAACCCAATCCCACATCGGTAAAGTTATAATCTCAAAGTTAACATATAAGCTTGGTGGGCAACTCCTTCTATCACCAATTGGTTTTAGAATGGAACCTCAGTTGGGCTTATATGTTAGACTCTGTGAGATGCTGGGCCTAGGATGATGCAGATGTGGTCAACGAGCGAGTCAACGTGACAAATATGTTTGACGCTTATTTTGCGGAACAAATTTTTGTGGCGGATTAGGCTGAAATTCGCATGGTCACTTGGAAACGGCCTAACGGTCAAGACTCATCGCTTTGCCATGAGCCTTGTCAGTTTTGGGCCTTTCGGGGTCGTTTTGGGCCTCAAAGGGTGTTTTTAGGCTTTATTTTAGACAAAATCAATTATGTTTTGTGTGAGATTTTGTTTCCTTTTTATTTAGAACTTATCTTCCTTTATAAGGACGATTGTAGGGTTGTCTCTGGCAGCTTTTGAGAAACCTACAAGTTTATTAAATAAGAGAATTTCTCGTTTTGAGTATTTCGGATTAGTTCTTGTGTTTGTGTGGCTTGTTTTTTATATTCGATATGCATTATTTGGCATAAGAGCTTTTAGGTGATCATGGAAACGCATGGTAGAAAGAAAGTTGTTGGGGAACAAGCACCTCCTGCTCGTGATCCTCGTGGTGTAGAGACGATTGAAAGGTTGTAGCAGCGGATCCAAGAACTCGAGCTCCAACAATTACTGCCAGACTGTAGGAACCCGTTTAACACTTTACTTCACGAATCAATCACGGATCGGAACTAGAAAATAAGAAAGAGAGGTGATGGTGTAGAGATAGAGAGAGAAAAAGAGATTAGATTTAGAAAAAAATAGATATTTGTGAGAGATTGAGATAGATATTTTTCCAAGTGAAAAATATCTATATATATACCCCTACACATTTAATGTGACGCGCGGGATATTTAACTAGGACTCGGGCTCGGGTTTTGCTTGGGATTAAACCCGAAACATATACAATATTAGATTAACTATCGAGCCCGATTCCCGATACTTTCCTATTACAACATTAACTAATTAAAGACCGAAGCTCCATCGTAGAGTGACCGAACTTCCTTGTTCGACTCAATAAATTAAGGCTAACAATCTCCCCCGAAGTGAGGTCTTGAACACGGGAACGAGCTTCCTTTATTGACTCAATAAAATTGAGGCTAACAATCTCCCCCGAAGTGAGTTCATTGATGACACTCCTTCATGAGATCAGTGAGATTGCTTTTGTCGTTAAGCTCATGTGGTCTTGGTCTTTCTCTTTGTTCTTTGTTGTAAACTTGTTCCTTCATGCTTTGCGATCTTGACTTTGAGCCTTTGTCATTGTCTTTATCGTCTTTGCCATCTTGCGATCTTTTGTTTTTGACCAACATGCTCATACTTTTGCATTATCTTGAAAGCTTCAAATCAGAGTTAGCGGAAGTCTTTGTCTTTAAATCTTGAGCTTTCTAGATTGTATGTCTTCGTAGATTGAGCATTTGAATGGGATTGAGGTTGCCGTTACCACCGTTTGACCTGCAGGTTTACGTTAGTGATAAACGAGAAAATTGATTTGAAAATCAATCGACGTGTCACTCGTTAAAGTGTTTTTGTAACACATCGAGAGTGTCATGTTTTTATCAAAATTCATCAACCGTCAATTCATTTACTGGACCAAATCGATATCCAGTTGTCACAAGTTTGATTCATATAGAATCTCGCAAGTCACCTACCAAGAGCTTGTTTGATGCTGGCTCAAGCAGGATTTCCATCTTCATTGTGAATACATTAGTATCACTCGGATGTTCTGGCAAATCTCACAATGATATTGCGTAGGACTCTTGATAACAGCTTGTGAACCTGATGATGTTCAACAAGTGTTTGAAATGGAATGTGTCCTAACGAGATTTTTATTGATCTCTTGGCTCTAGACTCGATTAGTGCATTTTGGTTTTAGTACTCGGAGGCTGAGCAGTTTGCCCCACCTATTCAATATCAACAATCTCGGATGTGAGATGTCAATAGATAACGTGTGTATCTCCGTGACAAATGAGACAAGTTTCTGTTGAGAGAAACCCGAATGGCTGGGAAGGGTTGTGCTATTGTTACACTGGTTCCATATGTCATTTTTCAATGCAGCAATCAACTTGTGACTTCTGACAGCATATGTAAATGACCCGGTTTCTGCCTTAAGTTGTGTGGAGGGCTTCTTTCTTTAGACCCTTTATCCATACATTTCTTTTTAATTCTTCAACGCCTTCAATGCTTACCAAGACGTCATTACTAACACCTTGTTGTGATTGTTCCAGTGTTAACTCAATCTTAGTCGGCATTATTCCCATATACATTCATCTCCAATCATACCTAAGGACTGCTATTTCTAACTTTGGATTATCCTTGGGTAGATCCTCCGGTTCTGGTTGGATCATAGGATTGATTCCTAACCTAACCACCTTATTTGAATTCCAGATTCGCATGAAATAAGATTGATGTTAGGGTATAAGTAATCGGAACCATAAAACCTTTTCTTCAGCACATTGAGTCGATGAGATCATATTTTAATTACATTTTCTCCCCTTATTTTAAATAATAAACACTTAGTTTTTGAAATACCTTGTGATTAAAATATGTCTTGAAAAAGCTGTGGGAGAAAATATGGTCAGCATGAATGGTTTGGAACATTTTGATAATGTTTTGAATACATAAGAATGGTCGTTGATGATGTATCCAAGAACATTAAAACGTTGTTTTTCGAAAAACTCCCCCTCAAGAATAGGACCAATTGAAAAATTGTTGTCTTTTGAAAACATTGTGAGGGTTGGAGTGTTGAACACACAATTTTGAAAGATTATGAATTGTCATCGAGAAATTCTTGAAAAATTGTGTTCAACTTTTTGAAAAACCAGATGTTAGAGGACTTCTCTTCTAACGGTAAGGGTAAGCGCACTGAAACGTACACTATCCTTTTTCTTGAGCTAAAAACATTGAATGTCTTGTAAGAAATCTCCAAGACCGAGAAACGTTAATTATCTCGTTGTTAGGATAAGTAATAAACCTTCCTTTATATGAAGTACTGTATTACTGACATTTGCACATAAGCCATTTAAGAAAATTAAGAAATAACATGTTTTGAAACTATTGAAACTCTCCTCGAACTTCATTTACACACCCTTGTCCGAAGAATGTTTATCGACATTTCTAAGACACGTAAATGTTAATCGATTTCCAAGAGACATGTCGAGAAGATTCTTTTTGGAATTTTTCTATTTTTCAAAATTTGATTTATACATATATACCTGTTGTCCTCACATTGCTATTTTATGGAGGAATAGTGATTCAAACTCTTGTCCGTGATGTAGCTCTTTACTGCTAAGAGGAACAACATTTGGAACCAGCTTTAAAACTTGATGGATCATTGTTGTGGTCTTGAATTCCAAGTTCTAAACAGTTATGATCAGAAGTCATTTGATGAAGAACGAGGCTTGAACTGCGTTGTTCAAACGTCATGCGAACATTGAGAAACGGGGCCTAAAGTGTTATTTTCAGCAGACACCATTGTATTAGCTCATTCTTTGTAAACCATTCTGGCAACTGTTTCTAGATAAAAAAAATTTTCAGCAACCACACTCTAGAGATTTTCCGCTTTGCATTGTGTAATGCATCATGCATTTTTGGTCATACCTTTTGTTTCTTTTGACCATTGAATGATGTACCTGCACTTAAACCCAGAGTTTGTTTGCATGCATGAATATGAGGGATATCTACATTTGAACCATGTGTGGGTTCATTTTCAACCTTGCCCGTGCAAGAGTTGAGTAGATTTCCAGTTGGAACCCACCTAAACAAACAGTCTGAGGAATTCTACCCGTTGTGCCAACCTAAGACAAAGATCTAGAGTCCCTTGTTTTCTCAGGGACAGTGGTAGTCTTTTTGTGTGAAAACCTATGTCCTTTGGGGATCAGTCTTTCTGGTTTCTTAGATTCACTTGTCTTTTCAACGGGCACATATCTCTTTGTTGTGTTATGGGATTTTGCATCCTTAATCTGTGCAGAAGCACGAGGATTTAACTTTGAGAGGTATTCTAAGACGCATTCATCATGATTTGCACTGTAAAGGCACTTTTTGCATGTAGGACATTGCAATTCATTGAACTTCAAGAAAGGCTTTTGTTTCCTAAGTTCTCCTAATTAACAATCTTTGTTTGAAAACCCCGACTACTCATTGAAGCTTATGCCAATTCCTAGGTTTGGTTTTGGGCAAACCATTAGCAGTGTTGGTAATCTAGCAGGATCAATCATATATGTTTTTCCATTTACATCTTTGTCTTTTCTGAAGTTGTGGCACTTCTTAGCTTTCTCTAGGTAGTAGTTATGAACCATGTCATTTGAGCCTACTTTTTCCTTTGGTGACTGATGGGACACATGCTTTGGGCAATTCCTAGAGGGGCTAGGTGCAATCAAATTGGTGTTTCGAACTGTCTTGTTTCTAATCTGAGGCAAATTCTGTTGAGTATGAGCTTTTAAACAAACCATCTGACACATAAGTTTTGAATTTAACCGACTGTTCATTGAAAACTTCTCATTTCAGGAGAATTTGAAAAAGGAGTTGGTTTTCCTAAAACTGATGGTTTTGGAATTCGTTGAGCATTTGGTTGTCGAACAACAGATGGTTTATTAAACTGAGTTTCCACAGACTTTCCCTTGCAGTTCTCGATGAGTTTCTTTAACTCACTTATTGCTATGTTCTTGTCTTGCATTTGAGCTTTCAAATCTTGTATTTCATGATATTGTTCACGTTCTTTTCGAAATACATTAGATCGCCGATTTTCTTTTGCAAAACTGAGTTTGTTTTTTTCATTTGGTTCTTTACAATTGTTATGTAAAGCAAGTTCAAGAGAAATCGAGTGTTTTTCAAGTTTTAGAAAAACTTATTTAACAATTGTTATGAACTTCTTTGTTAACAGATTCAGTTTGTTTCGAAAGCTTTTGTGCAAGACATTCACATTCTTTGACTTTATGAAGATACAAGCATTATAATTCAGTATTAGCATTTAAATCAGACAGAGAATGCAAATACGAACATGTAACATCTTTAGACACACACTCTTCGAGAAGTAGATCATATATGTTTTGAAAAATCAGCCCTTTTCACGATTCAAGTTTGTCAATCTCCTTTTCAAGGGATTTAACGTACTCCAAATCGCATGCTTTCCTTTTCTTTTTTAGTTTAATTAAAAAATAACAATAAACAATAACAATGACTGTCAAGTATAGTTTTGACTAAAAGAGGCATTAATAAGGATTTTTGATCAAAACTTCCATACTCTTAGCATTGGTTTAGGAAATGCACTATTAGTATAGATTGACCAAGTTTGTTGACAAATTGTTCTAAAATATTGAAGTTTGTTTGTCATTTCGATATAAAGTTAGTCTACTTTTACTAATAGGATTTAGAAATGTGGTGTAGAAAGGCAGTTTATTTTAGCAATGTTGGCTATTGTCCTAGACAAACGTTTTTTCCTCCACATTGTCTTCTAACTCTTTAGCGCGTTCCAACAGATCAGGTAGGTTTTGGATGGTGGTTTTGAAAGTTTCATAAAGACTGTTTTGAAATGTGTAATCAATGGTTTCCTTTGCTTATCCATTTTGATCTTACTCACCTTTTCAAAGAGTCACTGTCCTTACCCCATTGGGGTAAATCCTTTGCAATCATAAGTATCATTGGATCCTCTAACATACGAGCATTCAGGTTTTGAGCATATCTGAGGTACTTTGGATTAGCAAAGGTTGATCTACCATTATAACGGTTGCGCAATTGGGTGCTAACATTGAATGGTCTGAATAGAATGATTGCCGTTTAAAAAGAATTTTATTTAAACTTTATTTGTTTTGTCCATATTCAATCATCGTGACAAATGTCTTTCCATCCTAACCTTTAAATCCGAAATAACCTTCCTTCTCTCTTTGAGTTGACCTTCCAATTGGACCTAGTTAACAGACTCTTTTTACTAGCTCTTCGTGTGTTCTAGATTGACAAAACTGAAATTTCATCGGTTTTAGTTTTTAAACCTCTTTAGTGCATGTCCTTTAAGAGCTAATAGTCTTAGAGTTTCATTTAACTTTGATTGAAGTATTTTATAATCACTCCGTTAGGTTATTTAAGGGCCGTGTACTTCTCAGCACAGTCTTTTGGTCTGAAGGTGCAATCAGAGAACTACCCGACTGCTAGTAGCCTCCCCCAGAGCCCTACGAGACTCATCAGAGGGTTAGTTTTTGCACATCCTTCAGTTCTGAGTTAACGAGCAGGCGTTTGCTTTTCGTTAAATTGGCTTTAATACCGTATTGATTTACCTCCGAATCAAGAGTCAAATTAGCAAGCGCAACCACACGCGTCATCACACATCCAGCCGCATTTTTGATCAACCTGATTAGATCATAGTTAACATAATTATTTGATGAATCCGGAATGACATTGCTATCATCCTTCTCCAAAACATATGTTCGTTAATGAATTCAGTTGTACACAGAATGTCGTCTCATATTGTAAAACACATCATTTTTCATCATGGTTTTGTAACCTGTTCCAATGGCTGACTTGGAGACTGGATGTCTTCAAGGTGAGACCTCCTGAATCTTTGCCATGTAACTGTAATGTGCTTCCAATATTCTGTTTATCAATCTCTTCATCAGATACAATCCCACTGCGTGTTTTCATCTCCTGAACTTGTAACCGATGATTGAACTCTTGAACCTTGCACTGTTTGAATCTGCAACTGTCTTTCACTCAACTTTTCAACGTCCATCTTAAGCTTCTTACTCATGACTTGCTCCTTTCTCTATATACATGCTCAATGGAGTTCAAGTTCTGGATGATTGTTTCCTTGAATGTTTCAGCTGTCATTGTAGTGTAATCTCTGAAGATTTCTTTTACTTCTCGATCTGATGAAAAAGATCTTGAATAAATATCGAGAGGCTTTAACAAGTCAGAGTTAATGAACCTTTCAAACTGTAATTTGATCACACTTAGAGCGGATTTGGAATCCATCTCGTGAAGTGTTTCTGCATTGAGAAGTGTTTCCTAAAGTTATTCATGTGTTGAATAACTAAACTTGAAGGTTCTGACACAATCACCAAAGAGTTGGTGCAAAAAGCTTGTTGATACAATATACTCTGTCTTTCTAGAAGTTAGTGTTGATTTAAGACAATTAATTTGACCAGGCAGTTTTCATTTGAAATCTTTGCTTGCATCTGCAGTTTCTGTATCTCTGGTTCCTCTAAAACTGAACCCGAAGATGAAGTAACCTTTGTTCCCATTTTATCGTGAACTATGAAGTGTAAAAGATTTGTTGGATCTTAAGTAGGTAAAGTGATTGTTATTGTTGTGGAAAACTATTTTACGGGATTTTACAAGTCTTGACTAAACCGAGAAAATACAAGAGTATTTCGCGGGATTTTACTAAATCAAGAAAACCGTAAAAATAGAATTATTGTTGTTGAAATCGTTGTTGTTGTTGAAGAACTTGAACTTTCGATAACGATTTGTGAGCTAAAACGATGAACGGTGCACGAATTTTGAGCTTGTAAGGATTAACGGTTGATTAAAACTCAAAATAATGACAAACGGTGCACAAACGATTCACTTTTGAGGACTAACGGGCTGAATTATAACTATTAAGGACAAACGGTGTAAGGTTGTTTTAACAAAGAGGTTAAAAAAAACAAAGGATGAAGGGTGAATTTGAATTAAAGTCCAGGGGCTGCATGTGTCATTTTCAAATTCTTGGCATTTAATAGAAAATTCCCTTCATTTTTTTTCTTTATCACCTTTCTTCATAAAAAAAAAGATATAAGAACACGATTTTTGGGGGTCTATTTGATCAGTTAAACTTTTTAGTTAATCGTCGGTAAATCCTGAATATACCACGATGATCGAACGACGTCACGAGTACATGATGTAGTCTTAAAAGTCCCGCGTCGTTTAACGTCACTACGATACCGAAAAACCGAAAGGTTAGTTAAGAACGTTTATATTTTGTCCTTGGACCTGTTCCTTACAGTTTTACTAGTTGCGGTCTTTAAAATCTTTGAAATGTTACTTCGTATTCGGTGCAACTTAAAAAGTACTGCGTTCGGGTCGTCTTTTGAATGTTGCTCGATTCGGAGACTCCTGTAAAATTTTTTGCTCGTTTTTCGGATCCTCATAATTGTTACTTCGTAATCGTATTCATTGAAGGAAGCAACGTCACGTTCGGAATACTGTTAATTTCATTCACTCGAACTTGTGAATATAAAGAATTCACACGTTAAACTCTTCGGATTCATGAGTTGTTCACTCTTTCGGACTCTATAAGTGTTCACAGTGATCTTTCGTTCCTTCACAAGCAACGTAACTCGATCGGATTGATGAAGAGTTTTTGACGTATTTGGTCCTTGATGAAAAGTTACTCGTCTCGTCAATTCAAGACGATGAAAACACGATCGGACCTAGTGATTTACCCAACTCGAATCGGCTCAACTAAAAAAAATTACTCGTTCGGTTGAGACAACAAAAAAAACTCGTTCGGTGGTCTTTGTAAAAAAGAAAAAAATTACAAGAACAAAACGCACCCTACTTGTTAATGAGAAAGATGGTGAAACACAACAATATGTATTGTTACCTTAAAAGCAACAACAACTCAATTGAAAAAAGAAAAAAAACAAATCAGTCACGTTTTTTGTTGACCCACATCACAACTAAAAGGTTATATTTGTATCAAGACAATAGCAAACAGCAACCCTGATAACTAGAAAATATATCACGTAATGAAAACAAAAACAAATTAGCCGATAAGCTTAAAAAAAAACAATTACCACAACAAATCACTAAACCCACCCGAGGCGACTGATACAAATTGTAG
Source organism: Tanacetum coccineum (assembly GCA_026074375.1). NCBI lineage: Eukaryota > Viridiplantae > Streptophyta > Magnoliopsida > Asterales > Asteraceae > Tanacetum > Tanacetum coccineum. The sequence continues at coordinate 33,263 of BQNB010066629.1, forward strand.
GATCCTTCGATTAATACTTCATAACACGATTTAATCAAGAAACTAGAAAAGAGATTATTGGTTAGAGAGAGAAAGAAGAGAGAGAGAGATCAGAGAAAAAGAGATTAGATTTAGAAAAAAATAGATATTTGTGAGAGATTGAGATAGATATTTTTCCAAATGAAAAATATCTAATATAATACCCCTATCACATAACTGTGACGCGCGGGATATTTAACTAGGACTCGGGCTCGGGTTTTGCTTGGGATTAAACCCGAAACATATACAATATTAGATTAACTATCGAGCCCAATTCCCGATACTTTCCTATTACAACGTTAACTGATTAAAGACCGAAGCTCCATCGTAGAGTGACCGAACTTCCTTGTTCGACTCAATAAATTAAGGCTAACAATCTCTCCCGAAGTGAGGTCTTTGAACACGGGAACGAGCTTCCTTTATTGACTCAATAAAATTGAGGTTAACACGGACTCGCCAGCAGAAGTGGCGAAAACTGAGCCCAACGTCTGGGACGATGAGTCAGTGGACGTCAATCCTTTTGGCGGAGAAAAACCTAGGTATGTTAATCGTCTTTATCAACCTCGATTGAGATCCCTCAGTTTACAGGTAAGGTTCATCCAGATGATTTTATTGATTGGTTGAGTACGGTTGAACGGGTGTTTGATGTGCGGGATTTCCCTGACAATCTGAAAGTGAAACTCGTGGCCATCAAGCTTTGACAACATGCTTCGTTATGGTGGGATCATGTTAATAAGAGGCGACGAATTAAAGGGAAATCAAAGGTTGAGACTTGGAAAAAGATGAAGAAGCTGATGAAGGCTAAGGGTGTGTTTAGTTGGGGAAAAATATCTCATTTTTCTAGAAAAATTTTCATTTGAGAATAGAAAAACTGAAAACCTGTTTAGTCGCACTTTTTTCCAATATTTTTCAAAAAAAACAAAATTCTCATTTTCTAATTTTATATAGAAAAATAGAAAATCACATTTTACTATTCTCAATTTCTTTTCATTTTTTAAAAAGGAAAAATACAACTTCCATCTAAACAGGTTTTCAAAATTCTCAACTCTTCTCTAGAAAAGAAAAACCATTCTCTTCTCTAGGAATTTAGAAACAGAAAAACATGAAAATTTTTCTACAACTAAACACTACCTAAGTTTCTACCAGAAAATCATCGTCAAGAGGCTTTTCTTGACTATCGTAATCTGTTCCAATAAAACATGACTGTGGAA
>BQNB010066630.1:0-34491 GCA_026074375.1 Tanacetum coccineum
ATAAAGTAGAAGTCTAACTTAGGAAAGATAAGTTAAGTTATAATAGAAAGAATCGTGTTAAAGACCCTATTTGTGATGCAAATGTTAAGCATACTATGTTGAATGCGAATTCTGAGTTAATTTGTGTTAAATGTAAACAATGTATGTTTGATGCAAATCATAATGTGTGTTTCCTTGATTTTTGTGAATGATGTGAATGTGCGCTCTAAATCTAAGTCTGCTAAGCAAAGGCAATAACATAATATTTGGAAACCTACGAGTAAAGTGTTCACTGAAATAGGATATAAGTGGAAACCTAGAGGAAAGTTGTTCACCTTAGTTGGTAACTCATGCCCTTTATCTAGAATCACATCTACTAAAGTAGTGCCCATTAAGGAGCCAACTTCTCATTCAGTAGAAACATAAAAACCAGAGATAAAAGTCTATAGCAGGAGACCCAAACAAGTAAAAACTTTTGGGGATCCAATGCTACAGATGTTCCATCTTCTTCTTATCTTGTCAATGATAGGTTGTCTAGATTCTTCCCTAGTATGGACTCCGAGCTCAAAACATTGACAGGAAACCGCTCTCGTGAGCTCATGAACTTCGTCAGTAAATTTTAGGAACTGTTAGATTCGGAAACGACCAGATTGCAAAGACTATGGGTTATAGTGATTATCAGGTGGGGAATGTAACTATCTCAAGGGTATATTATGTAGAGGGTCTCAGACATAACTTGTTTTCAGTTGGAAAATTCTGTGACTCGGATCTTGAAGTTATTTTTTGGAAAAACACTTGCTTTATTCGGAATTTAGACGGTTTAATCTACTTTCAGGATCCAAAGACACAAACTTGTACACAATTTCTCTTGATGACATGCAAAAGACTTCTCCGATCTGTTTACTATCAAAAGCTTCAAAGACTAAGAGCTGGTTATGGAACCGTCAGTTATCTCATCTCAACTTCGGTACTCTATATATGCTAGCCAAATAGGGTCTTGCACGAGGCATTCCAAAGCTTAAATTTAAGAAAGATCATCTGTGTTCAGCATGTGCATTAGGCAAAAGCATGAAATCCTCTCATCAATCCAAAGCTGAAGACACTAACCAAGAGAAACTTTATCTTCCGCATACGGATCTTTGTGGCCTGATGTGTGTGAAGAGTATTAATGGGAAAAAGTACATATTGGTGATTGTTGATGATTACTCACGATTTACTTTGGTTAAATTTTTGATATCTAAGGATGAAGTTCCGTATGTCATTAACATCCTCAAAAAATTTAAGTTCGTTATGAATCCAACATCCGAAAAGTTATAAAATATAAATGGAACTGAATTTGTCAATCAGACCCTTCAAGAATTTTATGAAAATGTCAGCATCTCACATCAAACATCTATTGCTCACACTCCTCAACAGAACGACGTATCGAACGATAAACCATACTCTAGTGAAGTAGCCACGAGAAAATGTTGATATTTTCAAAAAGTTCCAAAAATTACTATGGGCCCGATGCAATCAAATACGAGCTTGTTATACCCAAAACAGTTCCCTGATCCGTATCCGATACAACAAAACTCCATATGAGCTGATGCACGATAAGAAACCGGATATATCGTTTCATCATGTCTTTGGTTCACTATGTTATCCGACCAATGACAGTGAAGATTTGAGTAAACTAAACGTAAAGGCAGATATTGGTATTTTTGTTGGTTACGCGCCCGCAAAGAAAGCTTTCAGAATCTATAACAAGAGAATCCAGAAAATCATAGAAAACATTCATGTAACATTCAATGAGCTGACAGTGATGCTTCTGAACAATTCAGTTCAGGACCCGGGCTTCAATTCATGACTCCTGCAACCTCCAGTTCAGACTCGTACCAAACTCCAGTTCCTCAAACAACCTTTTAAACCCACCATAACAGAAATGATTGGGAATGGTTTGAGTTTCCAACCTATGTTCTATGAATACTTCAATCCTCCATCAAGTGATGTTTCTCCAGTTCAAGTAGCTGCTGCACCAAGAAGACTGTTGATATAGTCGGTTCACCTCAATCAACAACCATTGATCTAGAAGCAAACTTTAACAAGTAGTTCATCAAACTAACCACCAACAAATATTCCTCAATCATCTACCAGGTTTTGAAGAACCGATACCAAATGCCACTGAAGTTATATTGACGATCCATGTCAAAACCTCGTTCATGATTTGCTATCTTCTTAAAGAATCGTCGTCAATATTGCATTCCCATCGACTCTCAATTAGAACTGAGATTGGTAATGACTAAGGATCATCCATTACAAACGTTATTAGCTAACCCGTCTCCGACCAATCCCACTAGAAAGAGCAACTTGAAACTAATCCATGTTAGTGTTTACTTTGATGCCTTCCTAACTTCTGTAGAACCAAAGAACTTCAAAGAAGTTATGCTCGAATCCTCATGGATTGATGCAATGTAAGAAGAAATTTATGAATTTGAAAGACAACAAGTTTAGGAATTGGTGCCTTGTCTAGATAAAGTAATGTTGATCAAATTAAAGTGGATCTTCAAGATCAATACAGACGAATTTGGCAGGGTACTCAAGAACAAGGCTAGATTGGTTGCTCCAAGGATTCAGGCAAGAGAAGGGAATCGACTTTGAGGAATGTCATTATGCATACCGGTATGTGCATAATACAGTGCCAATCTGGACTCGTCAGCAATGTCGCCAACAAGAATATACGATCACAATGGACGTCAAGACGGATTTCTTAAATGGCGAGCACAAGAAGATCTAACGGTTCTCAACCCAGAAGATTTGTTTGATCAGGACAACCCATCGCATGTGTACAAGCTCAAAAAGGCCCTTTATGGTCTCAAACAAGCACCACGTGCATGGTACGACATGCTGTCAAGTTTCCTCATCTCATAACATTTCTCTAAAGGTGCAGTCGATCCAACACTCTTCACAAGGAAAGCAGGAAGCAACTTATTACTGGTATAAATTTATGTCGACGATATAATATTTGCATCAACCAATACTGCTATGTATGATGAGTTTGCTAATCTTATGACCACTAAGTTTAAGATGTCAATGATGGAACAAATGTCATTCTTTTTAGGATTTCAAATTTCTCAAAGTCCCAGAGGGATCTTCATAAACCAAACAAAATATGCTTCTGAAATTATTAAAAATATGGTATGCTAACTAGTGATTCTGTAAACACACCTATGGTGGAAAAGAATAAACTGGATGCAGATCTACAGGGACACCAGTTGATGCTACACATTACCGTGGCATGATTGGATCCCTTATGTATCTGACATCTAGTAGACCAGTAACCTTAATTTATGCACTGCTTATGTGCCGTATCAGGAAAAGCCTGCGAAAAGCACTTACATGTGGTTAAACTGATATTTGGATACCTAAAGGGAACCATTCACTTGGTTCTCTGGTACTTAAAGGATACCGGTATTTCACTAACAGCATATTCAGACTCAAATCATGCGGGGTGTCAGGACACTAGACGTAGTACATCAGGAAGCGCTCAATTCTTAGGTGATAAACTTGTTAGCTGGTCATCCAAGAAGCAAAAGAGCACTGCGATCTCAAGTACAGAGGCTGAATATATTGCCTTATCTGGATGTTGTGCTCAAATCCTTTGGATACGATTATAGCTAACAGATTATGGGTTTCAATTCAATAAGATTCCTCTGTACTGCGACAACAAAAGTGCTATTGCTCTATGTTGCAACAACGTTCAACACTCTAGAGCCAAGCATATTGATGTACGATACCACTTCATAAAGGAGCAAGTGGAGAATGGAATAGTGGAACTATACTTTGTCCGGACCGAATATCAACTGGCAGATATTTTCACCAAACCTTTACCGCGAGAAAGATTCGAATTCTTGATCGAAAAGCTTGGTATGAAAAGCATGTCTCCTGAAACGCTAAAGAGTCTGGCAAAGGAAGAGGACGAGTAATGGTGGCAACTCGTGGTATATCAAGTGTATCATATTTATAATAGAAATATAAAAACCTAAACAAGATTTTTCATTTTATATAAATTTTTCAAAAAGAAAATATAAAAATATAAAACCAGAAAAGAAAATAGAAAATTAAAAAATTATAAAAAAATACAAAAATAGGTATCTCTGACATGTCTTCTGAAAATCGATAACATTTACAGCCTTAGAAATGTCATTTAATAATGATACGAGGCTGTAAATGAAGTTCGAGCATAAGTTCTAAATACTTTCAAAACATGTCCATGGCTGCTATTATTTCAGATTAGCAACCAGGTCCTTCAATATTAAATGGATAGATATTTATTCGTCAAAAAGAAAAACCTAGACCGTCACAACAGAAATTAATGTTTTTTTCTCGTTATTGGGGTTGAATTGTATGAACTACTTTAATATTCATACACAGGCTGTGTTTACTTTGCAACACAACTCGTGCTTCCTATATACAATAAATGTACGTGTCAGTGCGTTTATTTGTCAAAATAAGAGAAATCTTATTTTTTTAAGGTGTTGATTTTAAATGACTTTAATCATCTAAAGTTTCATCAGAAAATGATTTTTAAAGGCATTTGACCACTCAAACAATGTCTACAACTCTAACTAAACAGGGGGCCATATTATAAAGGGGGGGGGGGATGTCAAATAATCTTTTTCAAAAATCATCATGTGATAAAAGGAAAAAGGTTTTAAACAATAACGGATTAATATTTAAAGGGGAGTTAATTAAATTTAACTCATTTGTGCTTTATATGTTATGTGTTTAATACTTTAGGGTCTTGAGTGCAAAAATGTAAGACTTAGACTAGGTTAATAAAGCTAAAGGGACTAAATGTGTCAAAGTTCAAATTAGTTTGTTGCCTTAAGAAAAGTTTATTAAAGAAAATGCAAGAGTTATAATTAACTTCATGTGGGTATTTTGCCAAAATCCCACAAAGATTTCAAACAAAATCACCCCCTACCCACGCTCACATTTATACACACAAAAAACACTCCTTTATATACTCTCTTAAATCGGCTAGAACAAGAAAACAAAGAATTCATACGTTTGAATCCAAAAGGTAAACTACAATCTTGTTTCTTCAACCCTAAACAACTTTCAATCAAAAGGAATTAATTAATTTCCCACTAATTGGATTGAAAACCCTAATTCTTGAATTAGAGTTTCTTCAAATTTAAAAGTGTTGATAAATATGTGAAATTGATTTAGAGTGGAGGGTTTTGATGTTTGATGGTGTGTAGTAATGCCTCATGTTGTAACATAAATTACAATGATGTTAAGTTATGAGCTGTGTTTGGCTTGATTCTTAGTTTCTGAAAATTTGGGAATAAAGCAAGAACTGTAAAAGCCTGTGGGGTTTGTGTTTTTATTAGTGCATAATTAATCCCCTTGTATGCCTTAGTGTGTTAATATCCAAGATAAAACTACAATACCATTATAAACATGGTTCATGATTGTTTTTTTGCTCGACAAAGCAAAAATGATACTAATAATGTGGTAAAATCGAGTTATAAAAGAATGCAAATGTTGTTGTGTGGCTGCTAAGGTTCATAGTATAGAATTTAATAGATGCTTAAAAGTAAAGATTGTGTTTGCCAAAAAACTTGCCTAGGCGAAGTATACACCCATGTTGTGCTAGGCGAAGTATACACCCACTTGTACTGGGCGAATTATACACCATTTCTTAAACTGGGCGAATTATATACCATTTCTTAAACTGGGTGAATTATACAGTTTAAGTAGGCGAATTATACACCATTTCTCAAACTGGGCAAATTATACTGTTTTAAGTAGGCGAATTATACACTAATATTTAAACTGGGACTGGGCGATTTATACAAGCACAAGTAACTAGGCGAAATTATACATGAAAAATATAAACTAATTGATTTATTCCTAAATCTTCACTTAAGTGATTCATTTAGGTAATTCATCCTTAGTACTCAATCTATTAGCTTGGTTGTCTATAATTTGACTAGATATTAGTTTGCTTAACATTCCATGTGAACTTTCAGATCATTGTTTTCGTCTAGAGTCTTAATTGCTTCCTGATAAACTATGCCTTATCCCCATTGAAGATTCACATCCCGCATACTGAAATCAATCTACTTGAACCAAGATTGTCCATCCAGTAATAAAAATCTGTTTGTAATATAAATGTATTTGACAAATCTAGCAGAACCAAGAATCTATTGCCGTTCAAACAAGTTGCTCTTGACAACATGCATGTTTCAAACCTGAGAAACGTGTCCAGATTGGGCAATGCAAACATGAGAAAATGATCCCACAAAGACTCCAAAAGGAACCCCCCATATCAATGTTAACTTGGAATTCTCTTGCACTCTCGTCCTCGGATCACCTTCTCCGTCCTCTCTATCCAGCTTTCCTAATCACTACAGAAGTCCCGGATATATACATGCATTAGTTCTGGCACACCATCACCAAGATTAAGAACTCAACATCATATAAGTTCAATATGGACAAGAAGCAATGCAAAATTGATGTAGAAGTTTTTTCGTGACATACCCAGATCTGTCCAAGACTACTAAATTAAGTGTTGTGATCTACCTCGCGACAGATGAAGAAATTGTCACTTTTCATCAAAGGAACTTGGGCACAGAAGGTGACATCACAAATTTGGTTCACTGTATGTGGTTGTTGATCAAACTGCACCAACCAAGGAGAACCTTTGACTGCATCATCAACAAGTGTTTGTCTGGGAAAATCACTGGTCTTGATAAGATCAGACTTTCAAGAGCACAAATACTATGGGGAATGTACTACAACAAGAATGTTAACTTTGTTGAACTACTCTGGGAAGACTTCGTGTTCCAGATAGACAACAAAGACCATAAGAAACAAGAAAAGATGTACTATCCCAGATCCCACAAAGGCAATCACCCATTTACTTTCATTTCCAAATGATAATCAATCTCTATTAAGGAACTAATTTTCATGCACATAGTACAGCGCGTTAGTGTTTAGGTACATTGAATTTGTTTCCAAATCGAATGTAATATCAAGTGTATGTGGAGCACTCTTCCTAAAGGGATGACATAATTCAAAGATGCGGACTACTCCATACCTTACAAGACTTATCTAGCATATCACTACAGGAGCTTCCACTCCCAAGAAAGCAAGAAAATTCAGAAAACCTGCTGTCTCCTTCAAAGAAGAAAGCTCTTGTTGCTGTTGAAGAACTTGCAGACAAACTTGTCAAGAAACCTGCTGCTAAAAGACAATCTGTTGGTGTTTAAATCAGAGACACTCTTAGTATGTCTGTATCAAAGAAGAAGGCACCAGCTAAGGCTGAAAGAAGCAAAGGAATCGAATTACTGTCTGATGCCGCATTACTTGAGGAAGCTCAGTTGAAAAGAGCTATAAAAAAAAGTAGACGGGAAACAAATATTCATCAAGCAGGTGGCTCAAGTGAGGGAACTGATTTAGAATCAGAGGTTCCTGATGAGCCAAAAGGCAAGTCAATTGACACAAGTGAAGGAACTGGTTTAAAACCAGGGGTTCCCGATGTGTCCAAAGCAGATTCTTCTAAGAGTGAATATGAGTCTTGGGGAGATAGTGATGATGATAATGATGATGATGATCACAAAGAAATGGATGCAAGACAGAGAACTAGATGATGAAGACAAATGCATCATATTTCAATAAAGACATCATGATCAAGAAGACGATGAGTTTGTACATATTATATTGTACATACTCCTGAAAAAATCAGAACCATATGATTTAGCTTTTCGAACTCTTTTACCTTTACGAGGTTCAGGAATCTCACTTGGTACATCATCAGTATGATCATCCATTTGAGATTTTTTCACATTTGGTATAATGTCCTTTGGTCTAGGTATTGAAGAGAAACGATTCTCATCAAATATTGCATCTTTTGATTCTATAATTGAGTTTATAGAAATAGAGTCATTAGGTTCAATAACATAAAACCTATATACCTTGGAATGCTCAGCATATCCAACAAAAATGCAATCAATACCCTTTTCATCAAAAGTTTTTCTTTTTGGGTCCGGAAGCCTTACAACGGCCCTACAACCCCAAACTCGCAAGTATGACAAGTTGGGTCATTTCTTATACCAAAGTTTATACGGGGTAGTCTTGTTCTGTAACACCCCCGTAATTGACATATAGCAGTGGAAGCTAATTTGGGGTATTACTTCATGAATCGACCATCATAATCATAGAAAACGACTCAAAAGAGACGTTTTGGAAAATTTAGTTATCATTTAATATTATTTTAGAGTTTTACAAAAGGAGGTCCCAAAATACATATGAAAACATAGAGTTTGAATGATAACAAGTTGGACGTCCTCAAGTCTAATGCCACTCCGTGCCATAGGTTGCTCAATTACCTAAAATAAACATGCTAAAAGGGTCAACACAACGGTTAAGTGAAATTCACAGTGTTTTGAAATGTAATAACTGAATACAAGTCATCATAAATGGTAATAATTGTACAACTACAATTATAATGGAAAACCATATCATATTATTGCACTAATCTCATGACACCGAAACCTTAAGATATTCACAAGTTATTGCCCCAGCAGATGCTTTGCCAAACACTCGGAGTTTCTCAAATGAAATTCGCTCCTATGGTAGTGCGTTGTTATCTACCCGGACAGGGAAGTTCAGTCCCAATAGATCTATTCACGGCATTCGCGCTTACTCAGCCAGTACGTTCGGTTACAAGTAATTAACGGTTCATGATAGTGGGGCCTTATGGCAAATGGAGGTACTTAGGCAATAATATATCATGATAGCATACAGTTGAAAATACTTGTATTCATGGTTTATAGCATGTATCTCCCCACGGGATTTAGAAAACATGTAAAGGTGGGACTATGAACTCACCTTGATAAGGTAGTTGATTGATTTGAAATTTAAGGTAATATGTCAAGTCTTCGTTTGATTGTTTTAAAACTTTATTTCGTAAATGATTTTGGTTTGTGAAAATATCGTATCACTGTTCGGGCTATCATAATACAGAGGTCATGTAGTAAACGTTTGAGGAGCTAGGACACTTTAAATTGTAAATCCAGCAACTCGTCAAAACGTCTACCCAAATAAAACCCCCTCACATGAAATTCCCTAGTAACATGATACATTATAGATTAAATGATAAGATTTTATCTTTTTAAGTTTCTTCAAAAGCTAGTAGATGATAAATTATGTTATATATATAACATAATTATTTTATAGTGTTTCGATCGACGAATGATAACGACAAATGTGTCGGGCTTTAATAAAATAGAGTCTTATAATATTTAAATATATTTTTATAATTGATATAAAACTATTACATTTTATACCCTTGAGAAAATGAAAATGACAATATATACCCTTGGTATATATTAATTTACAAATTTAACCCTTTACTTTAAATCTTTAAACATTTAACTCCTTAACTTTAGAGTAAGGCAAAACAAACCCCTGAAGTTTAACTTTAGGATAATTACATTTTTGGCCCGAAAGTTATATAGTTTCTAAAATTACAATATATACCCTTATACATGAAAAGTTTTGCGTTTTTAGTCCAAATTCCATAACCTTTGTATTTTTTTTATCTCAAAATCAATTTGCAGCTTATAGCTTATTACTATAAGCTAAAATAAGTTAATTTTACGAGCTTGTAGCTTATGAAAAGAGCTTATGAGCTTAAAAATCCAAAATGGGCACGCTTGGTTTAGATTCAATAACCCGATGGGTTAGGGCTTTTAGGATTAGTTTTAATGATTATAAAAGTGATAAGTGAGCTTATAGAAATAGCTTATTACAGCTTATAGCTTTTAGCTTATTAGGGTTTCAAAAAATGGCTTGGAGAGGAATCAAGAACTCCTTTCTTCTCTTGTTTCTTGGCCTCTACTTGGCTTAATCTTCCTTTCTTTTCTTCTATGGCATCAAAATATGTCAAGAGTAAGTGAGTATGTTTGATAAAGTTGTGTGTTTGTGAATGTGTGTGTGTTTCGTGTATATATAGGCCAAGGAAGAGAGTGATGGACAAGTAGAGTAGAGTGGTGGCCAAGGGATAGCTAGGGTGAGTATTAGAGCTAGGATGTAGCTTAGCAAGGTGTAGGGAGGTGGTGATGGTTCGGTTTATTAAGGTGGTGACAAGGAAATTACTTGGAGTCCAAGGTGGTGACAAAGGTGTGTAGGTGGTTGCTTGGTGGTGACAAGGTAGTGACAAGTAGGTGGATCATGGTGGTGAAAGGATGGTTGCTTGATTTAAACTTGGTTTGAAACTAGTTAAGGTGTATCGCATCATTAGGGTTTTCGAGTTAGGGTTTATGGTTTAAATTGAGCTAGGGTTTAAGTTTAGGAAGGGAAAATGTTTAAGTATGATGCTTAGAGAAGTTGTAACTCATGCCTAAAAGATGGTACAAAATGCCTTAAGAAAATTGGAGGGAAATGAGCTTATTTGAATTCTATGCTTTGTCGAATTGTACTTTGGGCTTAAATGAGTTGTACATTGATTTAGGAGGGAAAAGATATATAAAAGTTATGCATTGTACACTTGTACACGTGCCTTGAAAGCTTGAACATTTGAATTGTATGTAAATATTACATATAGTTAGGGTTTTGCTATAAATGTTAACGTTTAAAATCCGTTTTGATATAATGTTAGGAATAGTACGTTAAATAGATAACGTATGGTAAAATGGTGATTAAAACATATTGCTTGACATGTTATAACGTTTACTTGACATAAACGTTGATGAAATTGGCATTAGTAGGTTGCGTGAGCTCGTTTACTTTTGTAATGTAAGTTACGTTACATTATGGATGGAAAAATATTCCCATGAAAATGCTTGCATCTAATTTAATAGATGAAAATTACACTGAGGAAAATTGCATCTAATTGAATAGATGGATAATTACATAGAAGAAAATTATGGGTTGTTATAGTCTCTCAACCTTAAAGAAATCTCGTCCCGAGATTTAGTTGGATGTTGGAGTGATGTTTGAAAATAGATGTGGATACTTGGCATGAATTTGATCTTCGCATTCCCACGTAAATTCTAGTCCTCTTTTAGAGTTCCATTTTACTTTGACTATAGGGATACGACTTTTTCTTAGTTGCTTAACTTCTCGATCCATAATTTCTATTGGTTCTTCCACAAAGTTGAGTTTGTCATCGAGCCGAAGCTCTTTCATTGGAATGACAAGAGATTTGTCAGATAGGCATTTCTTTAAATTAGAAGCGTGGAAGGTATTATGGATATTACTGAGTTCTTCAGGAATCTCAAGTGTGTATGCCACTGGGCCGACCCTTTTAAGGATCTTAAATGGTCTAGTGTACCGGGGGTTAAGCTTTCCTCGCTTTTCGAATCGGATGAAACCTTTTCAAGGTGACACTTTTAACATAACACAATCTCCAACTAGGAATTCTAAAGGTTTTCGCCTTACATTGGCATAACTCCTTTGCAGATCTCTTGCAGCTTGCAAGCGTTGTCGGATTTGTACTATCTTTTTGGTAGTTTCATGGATTATCTCTGGTCCCGTGAGTTGGACATCTCTAAATTCGGTCCAACAGACAGGTGATCGACACTTTCTACCATAAAGTGCCTCAAATGGTGTTGCCTTAATACTGGCATGGTAACTGTTATTGTAAGAAAATTCTACCATTGGTAAGTGTCTCTCCCATCCTTTTCCAAAATCTATAACACAGGCTCGAAGCATATCTTCGAGTGTTTGGATGGTTCTTTCACATTGCCCATCAGTCTCGGGATGATATGCCGTACTGATGTCTAATTGAGTACCCAAAGCACTATGCATTGACTGCCAGAATCTGGATGTGAAATGATTGTCACGATCCGAGATGATAGATATTGGCACTCCATGCCGTGAAACTATTTCCTTTATATACAACCTTGTAAGGGTTTCCATACTATCTGTTGCTCTAGTGGGAATAAAATGTGCTGATTAGGTAAGGCGGTCTACAATGACCCAAATTGTGTCATGTCCGTTTGACGTTTTGGGTGGTTTTGTAACGAAGTCCATCGTTATTCTTTCCCATTTCCATGTAGGAATCTCTGGTTGTATCAGCAAGCCGGATGGCTTCTGACATTCTGCTTTAACTCTAGAGCATGTTAAACACTTGCCGACATATTCAACGATAATTGCCTTCATGTTAGGCCACCAATAGAGTTTCTTTAGATCCCGATACATCTTGTCAGAACCTGGGTGGATGGAATATTTTGATTTATGGGATTCATCCATGATTAAGTCCCTCAAATTACCAAAGAGTGGTAACCAACTTTGATTCTTGATACAACGAGTTCCATCAGGACGTACTTCAAATGATTTGTCCATTCCTCGTAGGTTCTCAGCTTTGATGTTCTCTTCTTTGATCGTCTTGGTTTGGGCTTCGAGGATTTTTGATGGTAATTTTTGGTGAAGGGTCATGACTAATGCTCTAACTCGGAGTGGTTTGATTCGTTCCTTTCAGCTTAAGGCATCTGCTACAACATTTGCCTTTCCATGATGGTAGCGAATCTCACAATCGTAATCTGCAAGCAATTCTAACCAACAGCGTTGTCTCATGTTCAACTCTTTCTAATCAAGGATACGTTGAAGACTTTTATGATCAGTGAACACGGTACACTTTGTGCCATACAGATAGTGTCTCCAAATTTTAAGAGCGAACACTACTGCTCCCAATTCGAGGCCATGTGTAGTATAGTTCTCTTCATGAGGCTTGAGTTGTCGGGATGCATACGCAATAACTTTTTCTCTTTGCATCAACACCGCTCCCAAACCTTGATGTGATGCATCACAGCAAACGACAAAATCATTGTTTCCTTCTGGTAATGCTAAGATTGGAGCTTCACAAAGCTTCTGTTTTAGCAGTTGGAAGGCTGACTCTTGGTCTTCTCCCCATATATACTTCTTGTTTTTTTGGGTTAATTCAGTCAAAGGCTTTGCAATCTTTAAAAAACTTTCGATGAATCTTTGATAGTAGCCGACGAGTCCTAAGAATTGGCGTATCGTCCTAAGAATTTGGTGTAAATTCTGTATGTTGTAGTAGGATCGCCCAATTCCAAACTGCTTCAATCTTGACCAGGGTCAATGTGAATTCCTTGACTGTCAATCACGTGCTTGAGAAATTGCTCGATACTGATCCAGAATTCACATTTGGAGAACTTGGCATATAATTTCTCCTTTTTGAGTAATTCCAGGATTATTCTCAGGTGATCTGCGTGTTCTTCTTTGTTACAGGAGTAGATAAGAATATCATCAATGAATAGTATCACAATTTATCCAAGTATGGTTTGACAATACACGGTCATGATCATGAACACAGCAGGCGCGTTAGTAACTAAAAAAACCAAAGGCAACACTTGGAATTTCATAGGTCCGTAACACATTCTGAAAGCATCTTGAAATATCTTCATCCCATGACTCTTAGTTGATGATATCTGAGATCTTAAGTCACAATTTTCGAGTAAACACTCGAACTTAAAGTTGTTCAAATAAGTCAACGATCCTGGGTAAAGGTAACTATTCTTTATTGGAGTTTTATAGTTCAGCTCCCCTGGTATCGATAACACATTCTGAAGAGATCCTTCTTTCTTTTAACAAATAAGACAGGAGCTCCTAAGGCGAAGTACTCTGACGGTATAATACCTAATCGATCTGCTAAACTCTTGTAGTTGGTTAATAATTCCTGCATTCTGAAGGAGCTAAAACTGTAATTGCTTCGGGCTACTGGTGCCGCTCCTGGAATTAAATCTATTTGAAATTCTACTTGGCGAACTGGAGGAAGGCCGGGTAGATCTTTAGGAAAAACTTCTGGAAATTCTCTGACTACTAGATACTTCTAGTCATTTTTCCGGTCTTACTTCTCACATTTACTTGGTGTACAAAAACTTGATAACCCTGGATATATACTTTCGGTTTTAATAACAGGATATGAGGCTTAGGTCAGGGTTTTTACTTCGATCACCTCGTAAGATCAAAAGTTTCACCGTCAATGGGGATGTGAGAAACTTCCTCGTCACAAATAATTCTAGCATGATACTTGGATAACCAATCCATACCAATGATGATGTTGAAACTACCAAGTTTAATAGGCATAAGATCAATTTCGAAAGGTTGGTTTAACAAAATCAGAGTGCAACTCTGGATAACAGTATTAGTTCTAACTAGGTTTCCATCGGCCATTTCAATGTCGTAGGTAGTATCTAGTGTAATTGGTGGGATATTAAGCATAGAAGCAAGAGATATGGATTATAAAAACTTTTTATCGTGCTCCAAATCAAATAATACTCTAGCTAGATGTTGGTTTAGAAGGAACATACCCGTGACTACGTTCGAATCTTGGTGAGTATTCTTGTCTCTCAGCAAGTATGCTCTTCCGTGGGCATTGTTTTTTGCTCTTGAGCACTGACTTTTGTAGTGCCCTTTCTCTCCGCAGGCATGACAAGTTACGATACTGTTACTAGGTTTGCTTCAGTGTCCTGGCCCTTTTGTTTCTTGCAGTTCCTGTCTGATTACCACACCTTATTGCAAGTCAAGACTACTTGACATTGCAAGGATCCTGTGTGATGCAGGGTGCATTTCTTACACAGGGGAAGGCTTCCAGTATACCTACTATTTTTAGTTAGGGTGATGAGCATAGACCTGACATTTTCTGCCTTCATTCTGTGTTGTTGTTATTCATTGTTGCGGTTGCTATTGTGTTTACGGTTATTCTGGTAAAGTTTTTGTTGGTGAAGTTTCTTATCATCAAACTTTCATTTGTGATCATTGGTTCCATTTGAACAAAATTTTACTTTGTTTACTTGTGTAACATTTCTCAATTCAGGTCATTACGACTCCTATTATTCGTCCACTATTTATTTTGGTTCAATACGCGTTTACTTTTAATTAATCTTTTAAGATAAATCGTGTAGACTAAAATAATCATTTAAACGTAAACGTCACCAAATAAGATTAAAGTTTACGACAAACAAGTGTTATATATTTATTAAGAGATAATTAATTAACTTTGCCATATTTTATTTTTTGGTCAGACAAGTAAAAGACTTACGTTCCCATAAAAACTTAACACACCCCAAAATACCTAGACTACCTAGACTCAAAACCAATACCCACTTTTAAACCTTAAATACAAAATTAAATCAATTCTTATGTTAAAAGCCTATGTTGGCCGAATGAGGGGACTAAAGCAACTAGAAAATCTCCTAATGATCCCTAAGTACTTGTACAACCCATGTTTAATTAAAACATGTACAATATGTTTCCTAGTTAGCCTTTACCCCAATGTTAATAACGCATTTTACTGCCCACTTGTGCCCTGTTGATACCCCTGGCATACACACAAACCACCCAAGCAAATCTGCATAATCTTGTACAACACAAAACCCATTAATACATTTACTTAAGAAAGCCTAAACACCTAAAAACACACCAACACATGTACTTGAAACTACTACCTTAGCTAGCAAAGGGACATGGTTAGGAAGTGGTATAGAGATTAAACCTCCTAAAAATATATAGACTTACAACTAAGAGTGTTTTCCACAGCTCACACATCCATTTTAACAACACCCTAGCAAAAACCGAACCTTGATGCTCGATTTGTTTTCGGGTTACCATAGCCAAGACACTAACCCACACAAACACGTACATTAAAGCAACTAGTAAACATCAACTAAGGTTATACATTAAGGGTTTGAAAGCAAGAAAGATTCGGTTTAATCTAAGGGCTTGGGGAATACAAGTTGATTTCCACACGCCTACATAACACAACACACGTTCATGAAGCAAGACCCTATAATGTCTATAGCCTATTCGTTCATATCAAGTTTCATGTTTGCTTCATGTGTCATAAGGCACGGTTATTATGTGTTAACAAGCTAAACATGGGTCATGCCTAGCATGACAGAAACCATGTCCACGTCTTACAATATACAACATATATAGACTTGTGTGGTGAACCAAAAGCCATAAGGCACGTAACAAAATCTTTGTATAAGTCATGAATTGTTAAATATGACAATGCACATGTAAAATATTTAATCGAGAGGTTTGATAACTCGTTTGGAAACGAAAACACTTTCATGTCACGTATCATAATACTTAATGATATATGCTAAAACACACATCATTTGTACCCCGGAAAATGCTAATAAACAGACTAAAACACTAAAATATAGATAAATATGTTGCAAATATGTTTGTATTGTGTTTTTATGTCTTACAGGTACAAAGGATTGAAAACAAAGCAAAAAACGGTAATTTTTGGGTGACTTTCGACGATGTTTTTACAATTATCGAGGCTCAAACGAAGTCGTTAATATTCCTCGATCACACCAATGGAAAGAGCATGAAATTACGAGTCCAACGGTACCGGCCTTTCATATTTGAACCTTTTTATTTTGAACCTTTTTCGTCCCTGTTAAGAACCTTTAATACTAGTATAGAATGAATCTAGTCCTAAGAAGGATTAAATAAATAATAGTGTATATATAACAAGACGCACTGCCTAGCGCAGTTGTCTTGTTGTTGCTTTGAGATAACAAAATGGGAGGACTCGAGTTCGATTCAATGCAGAGGGGTTATCCCCCTCACAGACCCGACCCGGTCCCACGACCCGACCAGACCCTACCCCAGACCCGACCTGACCCAGCCATTACCCGACCTGACCCGTCCCGGCACCGCCTGTTGACTGCTATCAACCACATTTTAACCGTGGTACCGACGGTAGTCTCCCGACGGTGTTGTCCGGCCGCCGATGACTGACGGTCCGTGCAGTGGTTGACTAATCGTTGACCCTACCACGTGTTGTCCACGAGGCGTGGCCACGTCATGGCGTTTTTGGCCAATTCAGAAGGCTGCCACAGTGGCAACAACTAGATGATTGGGTACGGGAGGATATTTATGTATAGCAGTATGAGGAGAGGTTTGGTAGCACACGTGTCGTGCGTCGATTGGTGGATCGAGATATATTGCAGCTGGCAACAGTGGTACACGCTTTGGGCTGAAATGACGAAAATACCCCCACTTTTACACTATCACGCGTCTGGACCACCTGAAAGGACGAAATTGCCCCTCCCCACTTATGGCTATATATACAATCAACTTAGCAGACGCAGCAAAGGATTTTATGTAGGATTTTATTTTTTTTTCTAGTTTACTCTCAAAAAAAATTATTAAAGCTTTTAGCTTATTTAGAGTTAGCTATTAGTATTTTTGTAAAGCTTTTTAAATCTTATTAGCTTTATTTTAATAATCAATTGAGGTTATTAATGAAGATGTTTTTGAGGGTTGGTTAATGCTTATTGTTTTTTTATCTCTTTTTCTTATTTCTTTCCTTTTCTTCTCTTAGCTTATTTAATATAACATATTTGAGCTTAATTATTTTTATAGCTTAATTTTCTATTTCAAATAAGTTGTATCTTTTAGCTTTTTGAATTGAATCAAGCTTATAGACACTAAATAAGTCTTTTCTTAATTTCATCTCTTTAATCACTTTCTTTTCTTTTCATTTCAAAAGTGCTTATTATTTGATTATGCTATATTTGAATGCTAAAAAAGGTATCAAGAGTCCTCCCTACTCGACTTATTCATTAATTAAGTCTTAAAAGCACCATTATCTCAAGATCTTATTATTTAAGCTTATTTAGTCATAAAGTTCTAAACTTTACTAGTTTTTCCTTATAAGCTTATTAAGCTAGAGCTTATTTGAAGGTACTGTAGCTTATTTAAGAGTGGCTTATTTATAACTTATATTCTTCATCCTTTCATTCGAAAAAGCCTTGATAGCTTTTTAGCTTATTCAATTTTTATTTCAAAATAGTTTTTTTTATATAGAATTAATCTAGTTTTATTTTTACAAATATTAGTTTTCAAAATACTTATTTTTCGAAAAAAAGTTTTCATCTTATTAGCTTATTTGTTTTTATATATAATCCTTAAATGTAACACCCCCCAAATGTATCGCAGCGGAAATATGTCGGGAAACGTTACTTCATAATCAATAGCACAATGATACAAGAGACCACGACGCTAAATGGTCGTTTGTAAAACAATCTCGTGATTTTCTAATCAAAATAATAGTTGCCCATAATTGCATCACAATGAAAAGCTTGAAAGCGACACAACGAGATTTTATCATTTGTAGAAATCCAATTATGAAATCTTGTTAATTTAGACTCCAATGCACATCAGTAAGCCAAGCATCTAATTCACCTGAGAAAAACATGCTTAAAAGAGTCCAACATAAAAGTTGGTGAGTTCATATGAGTTATGGGTAAGTATAAATGTAAATGTTGGAATCCAAAGATTTACAAAGTATGCATGACCATTTCAATCCTTATAATAATCGCCAAAAGTGTAAGAGTAAATGTAGAACCAAAAGAGTTTAGTGTTTATTGCTTCGCCGCAATATAATGAAAAGTGTTCAGAAATTAGTAATGTTCAATAAGTAGTATGGACAGTGAGATCGTTGATTTCCCAAAATGTATGGGTCTACTATAACAAATACAGTACCACATAAATAATATCTACTGTTGCACTAAGCCATGACACTGAGCTCGACATATATGTTGCAACTTAATGCACAAAATGGCCCGAGTAGATTTTTCAAAAACCCGTAAACATCCAAATTGTTTTCCGACATGTAAACATTTCGTTGTTTCACAGTACCGTCAAACCTATTGAGCGCTCACACCCGAATAGGGATAGTCAATCCCAAATAGATCTATTTTAACACTCGCGCTCCTTCCAAAACCGGTCATTCCGGTCAAGAATTTAAACAGTTCATGATAATGGCAAGGTGGGTTATGTTACTTAGGCACATTTAAACAGGAGATATAACCTGAAAACACTTGTGTCCTAAAAAAAATTAACCATTGTATTCGTAAATAGCTTTGATCACTTAAATCCATAAGTAGAAAAGAGTGTGATATAAATCACGTAATTGAGTTTGTAATGAGTATGTAAACAATTTCGTAAACGTGTATGCATATGAGATGTGACAAAGTATGAAACCAAGTTTGCAATTAACCATGTAATTGTGTTTGTAACGAAATTGCAAAAAAGGGGCCAAAAGTAAAAAATAACAAAATGTAAAACCAAGTGGTAGAATAGTATATAAATAGATATTGTTAAACGAACATGTAAATAAGCTGTCACAAGTAATGAGCAATGTATTCTCCCCCGAGATTTGTAAAGTAAATGTAAAACAAGTGAAAGAGGGGCTATAAACTCACATCGATGATGAAGAACGATTGGCGGGAATGTACACATTGAGTACAAGACGAAACGGAAACTGAAACGGCTCGACCAAGAAGTTGCAACTAATCTTAACGCCTAGTCCCACTAGCCTAGGATAATGAATCTGGGTTTTCCGATGGATGGTTACGTCAACGCGACACGTTGATAAAAGATTTAGATTTAAAGTTGTAATAGTTTGGTGGTTGGTTAAATAAATAAATCAAAAAGCATATGTAATTCATACGATGAATCATATAGCAGAGTATGTAATATATCCCGTATATATTACATATGAAAAATAAGCAATTATATAATTCGTATGATGAATTATATAATAAGACCAACAATCAAAAGAATAATTTGAAATATATAATACTTTGCAAATTTTATTTAAGAAACGTGAGTAAATGATTAAACAAAATGATTCGACACGTTTTTAGAAAATCACCACTTAAATAAATAAAAATTCCTTGAGCTTAAAATGAAGCGTACGTTTTTAAAGTTATAAAATCATGCCACTAAGTCTTAAATGTTTTCACAAAGGTATGATGTAAATTCCAGTCGAACAATTATAAAATATAAAATAATCTTATAATCTATATACTATTTCTTAACGGTTTTGAAAAAATGAGTTTATCCCAATAGTAAGTATATTTCCGTTTTTTGACCGGTTATCGAAATGTTACAAATTAACAATCTTTAATTTATATAATTTAATCATTTTTCAATCAATCCGTGTTGCAATCTACTCGTGTGATCAATATATATAATTCGGCGAGACTAAATAATATATGACACATTTATTTAACCATTAACACCATTTAATCCGATTTTATAATTTATAAAGTCTCGTGTTATATTTATTAGTCAAGTGTATAAACGAAACGAACCCTTGTTGTTTCGCTAAACCAACCGCTCCAACTACATAACCAAACAAACACCCCCTCATGTTTGTTTTCCTTCCTTCAGCCAACAAATGCCCCCTGCTGGCGCTAACACAACCAAACAACACACCCTTTATGCATAAACCCCAGATCCAAACCCCTAGTAGGCTGTTTTAATTTAAAAAGCCAAAACGCACATGGGCTGTTTCGCAGCCAACCAAACGCCCATAACGGCTGAACCAACCAGCCCTAATGGGCTGTTCCCAGAAACAAACACCCCCTTGGGCTTTAACCCCACAGAACCAAACACCCCCTTGCTGCTACAAACAGCCACCAAACGCCCCCTTTTTGATGGCAAACTAACCCCGGCACCCTATGGTGATAAGCCCAAACTGACGCACCCCATTGTCTGTTGGTTTGTAAAACCAACCGCAGAACCCTCGAGGTGCTAGCCATAAACCCAAGGCACCCTTGGTGGTGGCTATTACTCATACAGCACCCGGCTGTTAACCCATCAACCTACCCGACGCACATCGGTGGTGTTACCACCAAAGTCCTAACACCCCGGCTGATTTACAGCTTTGAAACGACAACCCTTTGGTGGCGGCTGCCGTAAACCAAACGGCACCCTGCTGTGTGGTGTTCACAGCCAAACGCACCCCTAATTGGTGAAACAATAAACCAAACACACCCTCCGGTGTTATAAGAACCAAAACACACCCCTTTGGGTGGCTGTCGACAAACAAACGCACCCTTGTGCGTGCTATACACCCAACCTACGCAGCAAAGAAAAAAAACCCTCAGTCGTGGGTCGGTCACCTACAAACCACCAAACGCACCCTCGTGCTAGTGAAAAACCAAAACGCACCCTGGATGCGGATGTCGTGAATGATGATTGGGTGGATATTAAGAAATGAATTTTTGGAAAAAAAAATGACGTAGATGGTGTAAATGAACGATGGTGGGGCAGTGGCGCGTGGGGGCGAGTGGGGTGGTGGATCGGGGTTAGAATCAGAGTGGCGGGAGAGTAACATTGGTCTCCCGCCGTAACACTCCGCCGGAAAATTTTCCGGCGTTGGTAACTGTGGCGGGCGGCGGTGGTGGGAAGGTCCGCCGTAATATTGAGGGAGAGAGAGGAGGGAGATGAGTATATAAATGTGTGTTTTTATAAAAGATGGAAATGAAATGATATATATGAATTTTATATATATATAAAACTTTAATATTAAAATGTAATATGTTTAATAAAAGGTATTGTTTGTAGAATATATTACAGGGACCCAAAAGTGAAAGTTTTAGGAAACTTATAATAATATATTGGTTCGGACTCATTGAGCAGGCTTAACGAAAGATTCAACGCGACGAAACTTTCCGCCATTGATTTTCAAAATAATTTTCCGATAAAAATGAGTATATCGCGTTGATAATTTTCATAAGATATTTTATAACTTTAAATAAAATTCTGTTAATTATTTGCGAACCGGTTTTGCCTCGTCCGAAATAAAAATGGATTTGTCCTCGAGTATTCACGTTATCAACAACGCTTCTAATTAAAAATGATGAATAATTTATTTAATATTTTTATTAAATAAATACTGATAATTAAAAATAAATTTAATTATTTTTGTGTGTCCGCGTTGTATGTTGTCCGTAAAAACTTTGCGGTGTTGTTTTAGCCCCTTTTTCGGCTCGTTTCTAGGTTTCGGGCAAAACTGAAAAGTTGTCAGGAATGTCGTTTCACATCAAATTGCTTTAGAGTCCGAGTCGTGAAAATGTGATTTAGATGATCGTTCTTATAAGTCAAGCCAGACCCTAAAAGTCAAAGATTGAAATCGTTATTCGAAATTTCGAAAATTCTCGTATGTTAAGTACCTACCCCTTAAAGGAAATCTGCGTCCAAGATTAAATTTGTGTTATCCGATTGTGTGACTAAGGAAATACTTAAGGTTTAATAAACTTGTTCTAAACAAGACGCTGATAACTTTATTCAGCAATTTCGGTGTTTCTACCCTTCTCAATTTTTACCAAAAATTTTGGCTAGGTTTGTCCAGGATATTCAATCCATCAAAATGAGTATCTCAAAATATATCATTACAGATCTTATGACTGGTATAACCGCGTTATAGGGAAAGTCTCATTATAGGGGTTTGAAAACCCAAGAAGAAGGTGTAGTCGCAGTGAGTATGTTTGTATAATTTCCAAAATGTCCGAGGACGGAGTCTCGTTTCAACTATCTGTAGAATGTTCATTGGTTCACATCCAACTGTGTACATATTAATGTAAGTACCCAACTTACTTTGGCGATTACAAGGATGTATCATCTGCGACCTAAGTCTTCCTACTACGGCTCGAAATGAATAGTTCCCAACATCTGGTTTCGTCCGATAGGTGTATATCTCGTTAAAAGGTGAGAGCATAACCTATTGGATAAGTTGTGATCAGTCGTGACCGCTCCAGGGCCCAACATCGCGTACTCCATAACATCATACTTAACAAATGATGATGATGTTCCGAGAACGAGGACAAAATCGAGAAAACAATATTCCCAGAATAAAGTTCAATAAATGATAGGAGTCTGCTAGAGAGCTTAAGCTATAGAACGGCGGATTTATGAGTAACTCAGTAGTTAGCGTGATGAATCAGCTCCATTAGCTCAATGTGTAACAAAGTCTATAAGTTCCACGAACAGTTTTCGTGATCTGCTAGGATTAGCAACTTCAAAAGTAATAACTTAAGAATGTGATAGGTAGCTACCAATTGGAGGCTTAAGATTTTTGCTGAGTAGTAAAACACGATTTGTTTCTCTAGATCCCTTAAACGAATTTCGGTGATTACCGAGTTTCATTTCTTACTCGAGCTCATACCGGAAAACCATTAAGCCACATCAATTTATTAATTCTTATTTACATAAAGAAGCGTCCAAATGTATGTAAGTAAGAACTGATAAACTTATTGATCGTGATTACAACTTATTATTAAATAAGAGGTTCCCAGTCCTTTCAAATAAACAGACTACATAAATCATCCTACTAATAATTCCCGATGCAATACTAACGCGTACCCACGATAACGTTTCAAGGTGAAGGATGAACATACGATGCTGTGCTTCAAATGAGTATGGGACAAGTGTTCCAAACTCTTCCTTCGGAGACAAGAGTAAAACTACACCAAAAATATCAACCTAGGTTTCAATAAAGTTAATTAGTACCACCGCGGTTAGAGTAAACCAGGTAAAGAGTCTCGAAGTAAACCAGTCAACCATAGCAATTATCATATAAAATCCTCCTATTAAATTCCCTCCCCGCCCATACAAGACTTGTAATACTTAGATTCATACATAATCCCATGTAAACAGAATTGTGACGGGTTTTGTTAACATAGCAATTATCATATCAATCCCTCATATTACAATCCCGCCATACATAGACTTTTAATACTTAGATTCTACATAATGTCCTTGTAAACAAATTATGACGGTCCATCGAGTAATACAAGATAGTATAAAAAGCTATGGAAGAAAAATAATATCCTTAGAGACCCAATGGTTAACTCACAATGTCTGAGAACGAAATGATACCATTGAGCGACACCCAAACGACTACGAAGTAAAGTGATACCATTGTATAACTCACAATGACTGAGTATAATTGAGACGCATTGTGCAACTCACAATGTCTTAAAAAATGCTATGGTATTTTTATAAAATTACTCTTATATAAATAAACGTGCGATATACCGCAAAGATGTAAGCATATATATTACATAATATGTATGTTTCACATAAGCACTTAATGCACACGTAATGTAAGCACATAAGCAGATACCGTGTATGCATTATTGCTTATGTTACATACATATAAGTAATAAAAATGTCTTACATCTTTTGCGTATATCGCACGTTTACTTTAAATAAGAGTAATTTATAAAAATACCATAGCATTTTCCTTAAGACATTGTGGAGTTGCACAATGTGTCCTATTATACCTCAGACATTGTTATTATACAATGGTCCTCATCTTACTTCTTAGACGTTGTGATTTCACAACAATGTCTCATTTCGTTCTCAACATTGTGATTAAACAATGGTCTCTAAGGATATTATTTTTTCTCATAGCTTATACTATATTGTATTAACACGAAGACCGACATAATTTTGTTTACATGTACATTATGTATTAATCTAAGTATAACAAGTCATGTATGGCGGGACTAGTAATATGAAGGATTGAAATGATCATTTGCTATTGTAAACAAAACCCGTCACAATTCTGTTTACATGGGATTATGTATAAATCTAAGTATTACAAGTCTTGTATGGGCGGGACTTGTAATAGGAGGATTTTATATGATAATTGCTATGTTGACTGGTTCATCGAGACTTTTTACCTGGTTTACTCTAACCGGGTACTCATTACCTATCTTGAACCCTAGGTTGATATTTTTGGGTAGTTTTACTCCCTGTCTCCGAAGACGAGTTTGGAACACTCGTCCCATACTCATTAGAGCACATGCATCGTCATGTCATCCATCACCTTGAAAGTTATGTTGTGGTACTCTTATTGCATCGTTAATTGATCTAAGTAGGATGATTTATGGTCTGTTTATTTAAAAGGATTGGGACGCCTCTTCATTTAAATAAATAAGTTGTAAATCACCGAACCATAAGTTTATCATTTCTTACTTACATAAATTTGGACGCTTCTTTATGTAAATAAGAAATTATAAATGAGTGGGCTTAATGGTATCCGGTATGAGACGAGTAAGAACATGAACTCGGTAATCACCGGAATTCGTTATAAGGGACTAGAGACACAAATCGTGTCTTACTACTCAGCAAAATCTTAAGGCCTCAATTGGAGTTTATAATTTTTTATAACATTATATATTTTTTAAATTTTTAATTATTTCTAGCCTTATCACATTCTTAAGTTATTACTTTTGCCGTTGCTAATCCTCGCGATCACGAACTGTTCGTGGAACTAACAGACTTGTTACACACTTGAGCTAATGGAGCTGATTCATCGAACTAACGACTGAGTACCATAATCCGCCGTCTATCGCATAAGCTCTCTCGCGAGCTCCTCTCATTTATTGAACTTTATTCTGGGAATATTGTTTTCTCGAAATGTCCTCGTTCTCGACATCCCATCATCATTTGTTATAGTATTGACGTTATGGTCGTTGCTGTTGGGTCCGGGAGCGGTCCCGACTGATACAACTTTATCCAATAGGTAATGCAACTCCCCTTAAACGAGATAAACACCTATCTACGAAACAGATAGTTGGACTATTCATTTCGAGCCGCTAGTAGGAAGACTAGGTCGCGATACATCCTCGGTACTGCCTAAGTACCGTTGGGTACTACATACATAATTCACGTTGATGTGAACCATCGAACAATTACACAGATATTAGAAACGAGACACCTGTCCCTCGGACCATTTAGAAACTTATACAAACATACTCACGCGACAACACGTTCTTCTTGAGGTTTTCACTATAACGAGACTTTCCCTATAACGCGGTTATATCAGTCATAAGATCTGTAATGAATATATTTTGAGGAATACTCATTTGATGGGATTGAATAACCTGTACAACCTAGCCAAAATTTTGTAAAAATGGAAGGGTAGAAACACCGAAATTGCTGAATAAAGTTATCATCGTCATTGTTTTAGAACAAGTTTATTAAACCTTAAGTATTTCCTTTAGTCACACAATCTTAATAACACAAATTTATCTTGTGACAAGATTTTCTTTATGGGGAGGTACTGTAACATCCAGAATTTTCGAAATTTCGAAAAACGATTTCAATATTTGAACTTTAGGGTCTGGCTTGGACTATAAGAACGATCATCTAAATCACATTTTCACACTCGGACTCTAAAGCTAAATTTGATGTGAAAGACATTCCTGACAACTTTTCAGTTTTGCCCGAAACCTAGAAAACGAGCCGAAAAGGGCTAAAACAACACCGCAAAGATTATACGGACAAATACAACGCGGACACAAAACTCAAAAAATAATTAAATTTATTTTAATTATCAGTAAATATTTAATAAAAATATTAAATAAATTATCATCATTTTTAATTAAGAACCGTTGTTGATTAACGTGGAATACTTAGCTTAAATCCATTTTTATTTCGGACGAGGCAAAACCGGTTCGCAAAATAAATAACAGATATTTTATTAAATGTTATAAAATATTTATGAAATATTATCAAGCGAATACTCATTTTTATCGGAAAATAATTTGAACAACATGCGCAAGTTTCCGTGCGTTGAATGCATTCATTAAGGCCGACAAATGAGTCCCGAACCAATATATTATAAAAGTTTCCTAAAACTTTCACTTTTGGTCCCTGTAAAATATTTACAAAACAAACCCTCAACTATTAAACATATTACATTTTAATATTAAAGTTTTTTATATATATAAAATTCATATATATCATTTTCATTTCCATCTTTTATAAAAACACACATTTATATACTCATCTCCCTCCTCTCTCTCCCTCAATATCCGGCGACCTCCCACCACCGTCCGCCGCCACCGTTCACCACCCTCCGTAAAACTTTTCCGGCGAGTGTTTCCGGCGTAGACCAAAGTATACTCCCCCACTCTGATCTACCCGAACACCACCCCACTCGCCTACGCGCCACTGCCACCACATCGTCATACACCATCTACGTCATCATAATAGATGAAAATATACCCCCAACATTCATTAGGAAGAATACCACCACATCATCACGACATCCGCATCCAGGGGTGCGTTTGGTTTGACTTAGCACCGAGGGTGCGTTGGTTTGTTGTGTGACAGCCCCTACGATGTGCGTCAGGGTTGGTTGTATAAAAGCACGCAAAGGGTGCGTTTTATTGTCGACAGCCACCCAAAAGTGGGTGTGTTTTTGGTCTTATAACACCGGATGAGGTTTTTGGTTTATTGTTTTTCACCAATAAGGGGTTGGCGTTCGGCTGTGACCACCACACATCGGGTGCGATTTGGTTTACGGCGAGCCCTGCCACCTAGGGAGTCGTCAAAGCTGTCAAACACCGGGTGTTCGGCTTGGTGGTACGCACCACCGATGCGTCGGTCAGGTTGATGTTTAACAGTCCGGGTGTGTTTGATGTTCATAGCCACCCCAAGGGTGCGTTGGGTTTAATGGCAGCACCACGAGGGTGCGGTTGGTTTTACAAACCACCAGCCATGGGGTGCGTCAGGTTGGTCCTATCACCATCAGGTGCGGTTTAGTTTGCAACAAAAGGGGGTGTTTGGCTGGCTGTGTAGCAGCCAAGGGGTGTTTGGTTCTGTGGGTAAAGCCCCAAAGGGGTGTTTGTTTCTGGGAACAACCCATATAGGGCTGTTTGGTTCAGCCGTTATGGTGCGTTTGGGTTGGCTGCGGAACAGCCATGGTGCGTTTGGTTTTAAATAAAACAGCCACAAGGGCGTTTGGATCTGGGTTTATGCATAAAGGGTGTGTTTGGTTTGGTTGTTAGCGCCAACAGGGTTTTTGGTTTGGCAGAAAACAACATGAGGGGGTGTTTGTTTGGTTATGTAGTTGGAGCGGTTGGTTTAGCGAAACAACAAGGGTTCGTTTCGTTTATACACTTGACTAATAAATATAACACGAGACTTTATAAATTATAAAACCGGATTAAATGGTGGTTAATGGTTAAATAAATGTGTCATATATTATTTAGTCTCGCCTAATTATATATATTGATCACACGAGTAGATTGCAATACGAATTAATAAAAAAATGATTAAATTATATAAATTAAAGATTTTTAATTTGTAACACTTCAATAACCGGATAAACAAACGGAAACTATAATTTTACAAATGGGATAACTATTTTAGCAAACCATAAAGAAAAAGATAATACTAGATTATAAAAATTATTTTTATTATATAATTGTCGACTGGAAAATTACATCATAACCTTTGTGAAAAACTTTAAAGACATAATTTTGCAATGATTTATAACTTGAAAAACGTACGCTTAACATTTATGCTAAGGATTTTTATATTCTTTAAGTGGTGAATTTCTAAAAAAAAACGTGTGTCGAAACATTTGTTTAATCAATTTTAACTCACGTTTCTTAAATAAAATTTTGCAAATGTATTATAAATTTTTGCAAATTATTCATTTGATTGTTTGTCTTATTATATAATTCACCATACGAATTATATAATTGCTTATTTTTCATATGTAATATATACGGGATATATTACATACTCTGCTATATGATTCACGTATAGAATTACATATGCTTATTGATTTAGTTATTTAACCAACGCACCAAACTATGACAAACTTAAATCTTAAATCTTTTATCAACGTTTCCGTCGTTACGTTTAAAAAACCATCCATCGGAAAACCCATATTCATTATCCTAGGGCAAAGTGGGACTAGGCGTTAAGATTAGTTGCCAACTTCATTGTCGAGCGTTTTCCAGTTTCCGTATTTCGTCTTGTACACAATGTGTTACATCCCGCCAAGCGTTCTCCAACAGACGATGTGAGTTTATAGCCCCTCTTTCACTTGTTTTACATGTACTTTACAAATCTCGGGGGAGAATACATGCTCAATACAACTTATTTACATGTTCGTTTACAATATCTTTTATATACTATTCTACACACTTGGTTTACATACTTGCTTTTGCAATTCGTTACAAACACAATTACATGGTTGATTGCAAACTTGGTTTCATACTTTGTCACATACTCATATGCATACACGTTTACGAAATTGTTTACATACTCATTACAAACTCAATTACGTGATTTATATCACACTCTTTTCTACTTATGGATTTAAGTACTCAAAGCTATTTACGAATACAATGGTTAATTTTTATTGGACACAAGTGTTTTCGGTTATCATCTCCTGTTTACATGTGCCTAAGTAACATAACCCACCATTGCCCATTATCATGAACTGTTAAATTCTTGACCGAAAACCGGTAGTAAGGAGGGCGAGTGATAAAATAGATCTTATTAGTGGATTGACATCCCTCTTCGTGTGAGTACGCTCACAAGTTTTGACTGTAACTGAAAACAACGAATGTAACAGTCGTAACAATTTGGATGTTTACGGGTTTGAACATCGTACACGTGCACATTTTGTCATTAAATGCAATAACATATTTCGACTTCATGTCATGAGCTTAGTGAACAGTAGATATTCTTTATTGGTGCTGTATTTGTTATAGTCTACCCATACATTTTGGAAAATCAACGATCTCACTGCCCATACTACTTATTAAACATTACTAATTTCTGAACACTTTTCATTATATTGCGGCGAAGCAATAAACACTAAACTCTTTTGGTTCTACATTTACTCTTGCACTTTTGGCGATTATTATAAGGATTGAAATGGTCATCCATACTTTGTAAATCTTTGGATTCCAACATTTACATTTATACTTACAAAACTCTATGAACTCACCAACTTTAATGTTGACACTTTTAAGCATGTTTTCTCAGGTGAATTAGATGCTTGGATTATTTGATGTGCATTGGAGTCTATATTAACAAGATTTTCATAAATGGAATTTCTACAATGATCAATCACGTTGTGTCGCTTTCAAGCTTTACATTGTGATGCAATTATGGACAACTATTATTTTGAATTCAGAAAATCACGAGATTGTTTTACAAACGACACATTAGATGTCGTTCTCTGTATCATGTGCTATTGTATTAATGAATACTCTCCCTGACATATTTCCGCTGCGATACTTTTTTTGGGGTGATTACATTTAAGATTATCTCTAAAAACAATAAGCTAATAAGATGAAAACTTTTTTTTGAAAACTAATCTTTGTAAAAATAAAACTAGATTAAATCTATATAAAAAAAACTATATTGAAATAAAAACTAGAATAAGCTAAAAAGCTATCAAGGCTTTTTTCGAAAGAAAGGTGAAGATATAAGCTATAAATAAGGCCACATCTTAAATCAAGCTACAAGGTACCCTTCAAAATAACCTAGCTTAATAAGATATAAGAAAAACTAGTAAAGTTTAGAACTTTATGACTAAATAAGCTAAATTATAAGCTCTCGAATATAAAGGTGCTGTAAACTTAATTGAATAATTCGAGTAGGAGACTCATGATACCTTTTTTAGCATTCAAATATAGCTTAATCAAATAATAAGCACTTTTGAAAAAGAAAAGAAAAGAAAAGAGATTAAGAGATGAAATAAGAAAAAGCTTATTTAGATCTATAAGCTTAGATTCAATCAAATAAGCTAAAAGATAACTTATTTGAAATAGAAAATAAGCTATAAAAATAATAAGCTCAAATAAGCTTATTAAATAAGCTAAAGATAAGAAAAGGAAAGAAATAAGAAAAAGAGATAAAAAACAATAAGCATTAACCAACCTCAAACATCTTCATTAATAAGCTCAAAATGATTATTACAATAAGCTAATAAGATTTAAAAAGCTTTTACAAAAATACTAATAAGCTAAACTAAATAAGCTAAAATCTATACTACTTTTTTTGAGAGTAAACTAGAAAAAAAATAAAATCCTACACTAACATCCTTTGCTGCGTCTGCTACGTGATTGTATATATAGCCAAAGTGGGGAGGGGCAATTTCGTCCTTTCAGGTGGTCCAGACGCGTGATAGTGTAAAAGTGGGGGGTAATTAGTCCATCAGCACAAAGCGTGTACCACTGTTGCCAGCTGCAATATATCTCGATCCACCAATCGACGCACGACACGTGTACTACCAAAACCTTCCTCATACCTGCAATACCATAAATATACCTCGTACCCAATCATTAGTTGTGCCATGTGGCAGCCTCTGATTGGCCAAACGCCATGACGTGGCACGCCACGTGGCAACCACGTGGTAGGTCAACGACTAGTCAACCACTGCCGGACCGTCAGTCAACGGCGGCGGACCACCGTCGGACTACCGTCGGACCACCGGTTAACCGTGGTTGATAGCCAGTCAACAGGCGGTGTCGGGCCGGGTCAGGTCGGGTAATGCGCAGGGTCAGGTCGGGTCTTGGGTCGGGTCTGGATCGGGTCGTGGGCCGGGTCGGGTCGTGAGGGGGATAAACCCCTCTGCATGAATCGAACTCGAGACCTCCCATTTGTAATCTCAAAGCAAACCACAAGACCAACTGCGCTAGGCAGTGGTCTTGTTATATATACACACTATTATTTATTTAATCCTTCTTAGGCCTAGTTCATTTATACTAGTATTAAAGGTTCAAACAGGGACGAAAAAGGTTCAAAATAAAAAGGTTTAAATATGAAAGGCTGGTACCGTTGGACTCGTAATTTCGTGCTCTTTCCAATGGTGTGATCGAGGAATATTAACGACTTCGTTTGAGCCTCGATAATCGTAAAAACGTCATCAAAAGTCACCTCAAAATTACCGTTTTTGCTTTGTTTTCAATCCTTTGTACCTGTAAGACATAAAAACACAATACAAACATATTTGCAACATATTTATCTATATTTTAGTGTTTTAGTCTGTTTATTAGCATTTTCCTGGGGTACAAATGATGTGGCGTTTAGCATATATATTAAGTATTATGAAACGTGACAAGAAAGTGTTTTTTGTTTCCAAACGAGTTATCAAACCTCTCTATAAATAGTTTACAGTGTGCATGTCATATTTAAACATTCATGCTTATACACAAGACTTTGTTTACGTGCCTTAGGCTTTGGTTCACCACACAAGACTATATATGTTTGTAAATTGTAAGACGTGGATTTGTTTTCTGTCATGCTGAGGCATGACCCAATGTTTAGCTTGTAACACATAATAACCGGCCTTATGACACATAAGCAAACAGAAACTAGAAAATGAACCGTAGGCTAAGACACTTATAATAGGGTCCTAGCTTCATGAACTTGTGTGTCATGTAGTCGTGTGGGAAACTCCACTTGTATACCCCAAGCCCTTAGTTATAAACCGAATCTATCTTGCATACACACCGCTTAAATGTAAAACCTTAGCTTGATATTACCTAGTGTAATGTCGTGTTTGTGTGGATAGTGTCTCGGCTGTGGTGACCCAAAACAAATA
This sequence comes from Tanacetum coccineum, assembly GCA_026074375.1. NCBI lineage: Eukaryota > Viridiplantae > Streptophyta > Magnoliopsida > Asterales > Asteraceae > Tanacetum > Tanacetum coccineum. Next base: position 32,183 of record BQNB010066630.1, read on the forward strand.
AAGCAACAAGGTTGGGTTTTTTTTTGCTAGGGTGTTGTTAAATGTGTGAGTATGGAAAACACTCTTAGTTGTAAGTCTCTATATTTAGAGGAGGATTATCTCCATACCACTTCCTAAAACCATGTCCCTTTGCTAGCTAAGAGTAGTAGTTTAAGTACATGTGTTGGTGGTTTTTAAGGTAGTTTAATGGGCTTTTCTTAATACATGTATAATGAAGTTTTTGTGATGTACATAGATTATTGCAAGATTTCTTGGGGGTATGTGTGTATGCCAACGTGTACAAGGCACAAGAGGGAGTAAAATGGTTATTAACCATTGGGTAATAGGCTAACTAGGAACATATTGTACATGTTTTAATTAAACATGGGTTGTACAAGTACTTAGGGATCATTAGGAGATTTTCTAGTTGCTTTAGTCCCCTCATTCGGCCAACATAGGCTTTTAACACAAGAATTGATTTAATTTTGTGTTTAAGGTTTAAAAGTGGGCATTGGTTTGAGTCTAGGTAAGTCTAGGTATTTTCGGGTGTGACTACATGTTTTTTATTGTTGAACGGAAAGTCCTTTTTACTGACCAATAAAATAAAATATGCAAAGTTTAATAATTATCTTTCTTAAGTAATTATATAACACTTGTTTGTCTTAAACTTTAATTTATTTGGTGTAGCGGTTTTACGTAAATGATTATTTCTAGTCTACACGATTTATCTTAAAATTAATTTAAAAGTAAACGCGTAATGAACCGAAAATAAATAGTGACGAATAAAGGAGTCGAAAATGCCCTAAAATGAGAAATGTTACACAAGTAACCAAAGTAAAATTTGTTCAAGGAACCAATGATCACAAATGAAAGTTTGACAACAACAACTACCAGAATAACCGTAACAACAATAGCAACCGCAACAATGATCACCAACAACAACAGAATAGAAGGCAAGAAACCGTCAGGGCTTATGCTGTCACCCCAACTGAAAATAGTAGGTATACTGGAAGCCTTCCCCTGTGTAAGAAATGCACCCTGCATCACACAGGACCTTGCACTGTCAAGTGTCAGACTTGCAACAAGGTGGGTCATCAGACCAGGAACTGCAGAAACAAAGGGCCAGCCACTGGAAGCAACCTACAACCAGTATTCGTAACTTGTCATGCCTGCGGAGAGAAAGGGCACTACAAAAGTCAGTGCTCAAGAGCAAACAACAATGCCCATGGAAGAGCATACTTGCTGAGGGACAAGAACGCTCACCAAGACCCGAACGTAGTCACGGGTATGTTCCTTCTAAACCAACATCTAGCTAGAGTATTATTTGATTCAGGAGCCGATAAAAGTTTTGTATCCATATCTCTTGCTTCTATACTTAATATCCCACCAATTACACTAGATACTACCTACGACATTGAAATGGCCGATGGAAACCAAGTAGGCACTAATACCGTTATCCAGTGTTGCACTCTGATCTTGTTAAACCAACCTTTCGAAATTGATCTCATGCTGATTAAACTCGATAGTTTCGACGTCGTCATTAGTATGGATTGGTTATCCAAGTATCATGCTAGAATTATCTGTGACGATAAAGTCATCCACATCCCAATCGACGGTGAAACTTTGATCATACGAGGTGATCGAAGTAAAACCCGACTAAGCCTCATATCCCCTATTAAAACCGAAAGATATATATCCAGGGGATATCAAGTTTTCGTAGCCCAAGTCTTGGAGAGGAAGTCAGATGAAAAACGACTGGAAGATATACCGATAGTCAGAGAATTTCTGGAAGTTTTTCCTGAAGATCTACCCCGCCTTCCTCCAGTTCGCCAAGTAGAATTTCAAATCGATTTAATTCTAGGAGCGGCACCAGTAGCCTGAGCACCCTACAGATTAGCTCCTTCAGAAATACAAGAACTATCAGATCAACTACAAGAGTTAGCAGACCGAGGTTTTATCCAACCAAGTACTTCGCCTTGGGGAGCTCCTGTCTTATTTGTTAAAAAGAAAGACAGATCTTTCAGAATGTGTATCGATTACCGGGAGTTAAATAAACTTACCATAAAGAATCGTTACCCATTACCCAAGATCGATGATTTATTCGACCAACTTCAAGGTTCAAGTGTTTACTCTAAAATTGACTTAAGATCAGGCTATCACCAACTGAGAGTCAGGGATGAAGATATTCCCAAGAAAGCCTTTAGAACATGGTATGGACATTATGAATTCCAAGTAATGCCATTTGGTTTAACTAACGCACCTGCTATGTTCATGGATCTCATGAACCGTGTGTGTAAACCATACTTGGATAAATTTGTGATAGTGTTCAT
>BQNB010066631.1:0-31879 GCA_026074375.1 Tanacetum coccineum
CTCTCCCGATGTTGCCGAACTTAAAGATATGGTAAAAGCTTTACTTCTCGAAAAGAAAAACCAAACCCAAGCTCTCATTCCCGTCAAAGCGGTCGAGGAAAGTTATCTTACTTGTGGTGGTACTCATTCTTACCGAAATTATCCCGCTACCGATGACAACGTTTATCATGACAATATTCAAGAGTATGTTGCCCAAGCAGTAGCAACTAATTTCAATCAAGGAAATTCCGGTTACCGAGCACCAATTGCTAATCAAATTCGACCTCCTGGTTTTCCTCCCGTTCAAAACAATCAAAACAACCAAGGAAATAACCAAAACCGTTACAACCAAAACCGAGGAAATAATTACAACCACGCTTCCACCTACCAACCCCCGGTTAATCAAGGCTAAATTTATCAACCTCCGATTAATCAACCCCCGTTTAACCAAACTCAACCTTACCAAGCTCCAGCTCCGCAAACACAAGGTGTGTCGAAGGATGATTTTCAAAATTATGTCAAAGCTAATGATGCAGTAATGAGAAATATGCAGAATCAGAACCAAAATTTGCAAAATCAAATGACCAATTTAACGGACATGCTTTCCAAGTTAGTAAATTCCAATACCGCTTCTACTTCATGTTCAGGGACACTCCCTAGTAATACCATTACTAACCCAAAGGTAGATTTGAAAGGTATTACCACCCGAAGTGGTGTTGCTTATCAAGGACCCACGATTCCTACTACTTCATCTCCTCCTAAAGTAATGGAATGTGAAACCGAGGTGACAAAGGACACTGTGCTTCCTACCAATAACGAAAGTACTAAAGACGTCCAACCTCTGGTTGTCCAAGTTCAATATCAAGTACCAAATTTCAAGCCCGTTGTTGATCCCGTTAGTGCTCCGATGCCTAACTTGAAACCATAAATTCCATATCCTTCGAGACGTAATGATGAAAAGCGCCGTGAAAAAGCTAACGACCAAGTTGAGAAATTCTACAAAATCTTTCAAGATATGAGTTTCGAAATTAGCTTAGCAGATGCTTTGATTCTTATGCCAAAATTTGCCTCAACTCTTAAAGCCTTAATTGGAAACAAAGAAAAATTAAGTGAAATGGCTTCGGCGGTTATCTTAAACAAGTTACTCGAAAAACTTGGAGACCCCGACAAATTTCTTATACCATGTGATTTTCCCGGAATGGATGAGTGCTTAGCCTTGGCCGATCTTGGCGCTAGCATAAATCTCATGCCATTATCCGTGTGGAAAAAGCTTTCTCTTCCTGAGCTCACTCCTACTTGTATGACTCTTGAACTTGCAGACCGTTCGATTACCAAACCGATCGGTATTGCTGAAGATGTCTACCTAAAAGTAGGAAAGTTCAAATTCCCGGCCGACTTTGTAGTCTTTGATGCGATCCCCGTGTTCACTAATTCTTCGGGGATCTTCTTAAAGACCGGGACGTGCAATGATTTGATGTTTTACAAGGGAGAAAAACTACACTTCGTGTTGGAAAAGAAGCCGTAACATTCAATCTTGATCATACTTCGAGGTACTCCTTCTAATTACGATGATATGAACGGGAACCGAATCGACGTCCATTGGAATGCTTGTGAGGAGTATTCTCAAGAAATTCTTGGTTTCTCCAATGTGATCTCGAGTGGCAATCCCACTTCTTACTATGACCCGATCGTTTCTACCTCTTCCCCGACTCTCACTCCTTTCGGGGATAGTGATTTTCTCCTTCTTGAGGAAGCCGATGCTTTCCTCGCTCTTGAAGATGATCCAACTTCACCGAAAGTTGATGACTCTTATTATGACCTAGAGGGGGATATTCTTCTTCTTGAGCCTAATCTAAATTATGATCCATACACCCCCTCCATATCAAGAAATTATTTGCCAAAAATTCGGAAAAGAATTTAAAGTTTGTGAAGCTAAACTGAAATTCTTCAATTGATGAACTCCGAGGTCGAAATTCAAGGACTTCACTCTCATATTGAATACGCATTTTTGGAGGGTGACGACAAGCTGCCCATCATAATAGCTAAGACTCTGGAGTGTCGGAGGAAAAAGCCGCTCTCATAAAGGTTTTAAAGTCACGCAAGCGAGCCATCGCTTGGAAACTCTTCGACATAAAGGGTATTAACCCAGAATTTTATACTCACAAGATTCTTATAGAAGATGACTACAAACCGGCTGTCCAACACCAAAGACAAGTGAACCTAAAGATCCACGATGTCATCAAAAAGGAGGTTGAAAAACTTCTTGATGCCGGATTAATTTACCCGATCTCGGATAGTCCTTGGGTAAGCCACGTACATTGCGTACCAAAAAAGGGTGGTTTTACCATTGTCGCAAATGATGAAAATGAATTGATCCCGACTCAATTGGTTACGGGGTGGCGTGTATGCATTAACTACCGTAAGTTAAATGAAGCCCAACCTAAACGGACCATTTCCCACTTCACGATTTATGATCAAATGCTCGATAGATTAGCGGGAAACGATTACTATTGTTTCCTCGATGATTTCTCGAGTTACCTTCAAATTCCCATCGATCCTAAAGATCAAGAAAAGACAACATTCAAGTGTCCTTATGGAACGTTCGCCTATCGTCGCATGCCTTTCGGCTTATGCAATGCATCTGGCACGTTTGTAACACCCCCATTTTTACAATATAACAGCAGAAGCTATATGGGGTATTACTTCATGGATAACAATTACATCAAATCACTAGAAAAGACCTAAAAGACGATGTTTATTCAAATAGATACATTATCATTCATTTCAAATCAGAGTTTTACAAAAGCAGGTCCTAAAATCTAAAACATCATGTTTGAATGATAACAGTTCAGCCATCTTCGAGTCTATGTCACTCCGTGTCGCAACTTGCTCAATTACCTGAGAGAGAGATGATAGTGTGATAGAGAGAGTGGGAGATAGAGACACAATGGTTGAGTGAAATTCATAGGTTTAATATAAACAGTTTGAATACAAATAATAGTATAATAATTGTATAAATACAATTATTATGAAAATGATATTGTTATGATCTTGGGTCATTTATAATACGTTATTAGTAATAATCGCAATGGAATCATAGTAACAATGTATCTATCCCGTTATTGCTTGTTTGGTATGAGTTTGTTCTTGTTTCATGTCATAAAACATTATCATCCAAAGTCAAATTTTTTTAACGACTCGAGAGCTCATATATCAACATATTAACATCCAAAGTCAATTTAATGACTCGAAGTCAAATTTAACGACTTGAAGGATTTATTACACTAACATTAATATCCAAAGTCAATTTAACGACTCGAAGTCAAATTTAATGACTTGTAGGATTTATGAAACTAACATTAATATCCAAAGTCAATTTAACAACTCGAGTCAAATTTAACGACTTGTACGGATTTATGAGACTACACGATTAATATCCAAAGTCAATTTTTAACAAATCGAAGTCAAATTTAACGGACTTGTAGGATTTATGAAACTAACCGCTTAATATCCAATGTCAATTTAACCAAACTGAAGTTCAAATTTCATGATTGTTAGGATTTATGATTTCTAACAGGATTAACATCCATATCAATTTAACGACTTGTAGTCAAATTTAATGACTTATAGGATTTATAACTTAGACATTGATTGTATGATACATCAGATTAGCATATAGTCTGGTAAAACATTTGTATTTGTTATTTATAGCTTATCCCCCTACGGTTTATGAAAAGATTACAAGATTAAAAGTGAGGCCTATTGCACAATCACTAAGTCACAATTGAAACAACCAATCACAATGTAATCGGAATAAAATGAGTATGTACAGAGTTTGTTCTCACCACCTCCTGGCGCCCCCTCTCCCGTCTCACAACACTATTTGTTTATAACAACAAGTAAATAAGTAAGGCGAGGTTATGAATCTCACTGATAGGTAGATGTAATAAATATTTGAAAATGTAAAGCGGACGACCTTGTCACAATCTTTGAACAGGAATGTTGTTTAGTAAAATGATAAGTAATAGCCACGTCACGCAACTTGAGTAAATATGTGAGTCTTAGAAGATTGTAGTCTAGAACTTTAGTTTTAGGAGAGTTATGAGTTGATTGAAGGAGTTCTGGAATTATTGTATACGTTCGGGCACTCATAATCAGAAAGCTCATTCAGTAAAGTTTGAGGAGTTAGGGCAACTTTAAATCGTTAATCCCAACACTCAGTCAGATGTTAATACCCAAGATGAAAACTCCTTAATATGAAGCTCCCTAGTATTGTGATACAATAATAATCGGTTTTAAGCATTTTAATCAATATCTGGAAATGTTAAGCACGAGAAGCGTTAATTAAAGTTATGTATGGTAATGTTTTAAATATGATTTTACACTTTTTCAAAATGTTACATTTTAGACCCTGGGGTTTGAAAAATTGCAATTAGACCCTTAGAGAGTGAGAGAGTGTAGAGAGAGAGATAACTTTGGTCCTTAACTTGATTGATATGCCAAGTAAAACTTTGGAATTTGGAAAGTGAACTAATAGACCCTATAGTTATAACTTTGATAAAATGACATATTCAGCCCCTTTAGTTATAAGTTTCAGAAAGTTACGATATATACCCCTTGCATGGATTATAATTACAAAATATGTCCAAATTGCCATGCAAGCTTCTTTTAACATTTCAAAAGATATTTATAAGTTATAATAAACTAAAATATGAAGTTTTAACGTAACGCAAGTTTAAAATAATGATTCGTTAGGCTAGGAAGAAAAACGAAGGGTAAATTAAGGTTTCAAAAATATAATAACGCGCGGGTTTTAAGTTCAAATTCCTTCATTAATCAATAAAGTGGTTATTTTAACATTAGTTAAGCATGCTAGGATAGATTATAACAATATTTAACCATTATAACATTTAGTTTTAAGAAAAACGCGAAATTAGGGTTTCGGGTGTACGGTTTTGGATCAAAACAGAAAATGAGCATGAATTGAGTTATGAAACTTTAACAAGAGTATATTTAGGATCATATGAACATTATAAGAGTGTAGGAGCAGAAGTAGAACATTCAGAACCTGGGTTTGAGCTTCAAGGAGCAAAAATGGTGGAAATGAGTCGTTTCGGGTAGTATTTCCACTCGTACGCCTTGTATCTTGTTCCCGGGGCTTCAAATCTTCAAAGATTTGCTTGAATGATCTTCTTAGATGATCTTAGGATCATATGGAGCAGAGAATGTTTGCTCACTTGGGTTATAGAAAGAAGAAGTGGGGGATGCGAATGAATGGAGTATGGAAGGTCCTATTTATAGTCGAATGGAGGCAAAGGGGTTAAGGAACTTCTATGATCTGATCAAGACATATGTAAGAGCTAGAATATGATGTGTTGAGGCTATAAAAGGAGTTGTGGAGGTCTAGGATGTAGAGTGAAGGTGTTGGACACCATGGGAGCATGTCGCGGCTGTTGTGGTTAAAAGGGAGGAGATGTGGCTTTGATTTTGGCCAAAGAAATGTTGTAGCATGTGGGTAAGCAACTTGGGAGACATGTGGGTGAGTCATGGAGGTGATTGTGTGCAAAGAAGAGTTCAAAATGGGTCAAAATGCAAGCAAAACAAGCCGCGGGCCTGTTTTGGTATTATAGGGTTCGAATTCAAGTTTTTGGCCAATATTTCGTGGGCATTGATCAAGGAATGACATAAATGTATTCTAAAGATTTGTATTAAGGATTATCAATGGAAATTAGCAAGTGGTTTGGGTTAAAACTGGTTGAAAATGAATGAAATATGTCGCGGGTGCAAATAGGCCATATTAGGGTTTCTTTAGGGTTTTTAAGCTTGGATTTCGTATATACTTGATTAAGAATGATAGGTTACTGATCCCAAGACTTATATTAAGGATTATAATCAAAAGTTGATAGGTGGTTCGGGTTTAAAATGGGCGAAAATGAGTAAACGGGTCCAAAGTTCCAATTAGGGCACAATTAGGGTTTTCTAGGTTTATCTCTTGTATAATTGAAGTAAAATGATGGAATGATGATGGAATATGATTGATAATGTTGTAAATTAAGTTATTACAACTTATTTGAGTGTTGGTTTGGGTTTACAATGGATAAAAATCAAGAAACGGGTCATGGTTTAGAAACTAGCTCGGTTTTAGGGTTTAGGGTTTTGAATTAGGGTTTTGAGTGCAATAAGATGTATGAAAGCTTATGAATAGAATAATTAGGGTTTACACATTGTATATTGAGTGTAGTAGCTTGTACACAAATGATGGTGAAGAAAATAGAATGAAAACGGAGGTAAAACGGCTATTTTGGATGTCATGCTTAATGACTTGTACATTGTGCTTTGAAAACTTGTACTTGACTTGGAGGGAGTTTATATTTCAAATGAGATGTTATATTACTTGTATATATGCTTTAGTAGCTTGTACATTCACTTTAGATATTAACCCTTCATGGAATTTAGGGTTTAGAGGTATATGATAACGGTTTAAAGCCCGTTTTGATATAACGTTGCGAATGGTACATTATAGGAATAATGTACTTTGTAATAAGGATATTAAGATATTGACTTGACATTTTATGATATTTGCTTGACATATATGAAGACAGGATTGCCATAGATAGGTTGCGTGAGCTCGTCTACTTTAGTTATGCAAGTTACTTTGTATACTGAGATATTGACAATGCAAGTAATGTAATAAAGCGAAAAATTTCCCCGTATAATTTATAGTAAAATAGGTTTTGCATTTGATGAAAATTCTTGGGTTGTTATATTTGATTATCACTATATATTCAGAAACATAACCAATCCGTTTGTAGCATTTGGAAAAAGGCTTACACACAAAGATAGACATTTATTAAACCATGTTATACAGACAGCTGATACAAACACTGACGAGACCATACACAAACAACCTTAGACAACACATAAACAGACACCTTAACACAAACATAAGCACAGATCTATCTTAGACACATCACATCATTCCCACATATTCAACACAAGATAAACACACGAGACTCCAACCTGCGACAGTAGAGTATCATCGCATTTTCCCATTTTAGGGGATTAGCAGACCGCTGTAGCTCAAAACACCTTGGCAACCTTTCCATATCCCACCTCACTTTAATGTAAGTACACAACAAAAGAATTAGAATAAAATGGATTGTTAACACCCTGGTATGAGTGTATAACTGAGCGAGTCCTCCCCTATACAAAATGGATTGGTCTATTTTAGGCTTTTAGCATCTTTGAACTATAGTGGGCCTATTAAGCTTCTTTGGTTGCTATTATACTGAGTAGGATTGTAGGAGTGAGTTATTATTCCGGTACCTTTTGTTCTTGGAATAATATGTTTCAATGGTGAATGATATTCATTCTTATAGGATTTGTAGACATCAGTGTCGTCGAAATAGAAGTCATCCTGGTCCTAAGAAAGTTATGCTCTCCATATAATCAACTAAAACACAAGGTGATTTGCTGAAATGCTTGATTACATAAAGGAATAATGTAGCAGTTCTCATTTGATTTGCTCCAATGAAGCCAACAAGTTGTTCAGTTTCTGCACATAAAATATGCAGAATGTGGAGTTAAAACTTTGGTTTTTTGTATAAAGAACGTTCACCTTGTACTCATTAACAAATACCATCATATACACTTTCATATTCCTTCCTCTTTTGAGCCTTTCAAGTTACACATTTTTTGCCTATATATACTACTATGTATCTTTATCTATGTATACATAAACATTCCATATCTGTATCTCAAAATAAGTTTTTCTAGAAAGATCAGTTGCAGACTTACGGTCATGGAGAAGGCTAAATCTGGAAATTCTACAAACGCTGATATGAAGAACAGTGAAAAGATGATAGAAATGAGGACACATCAGGTGGTGCCAAGGATATTTAAAGTAATACAAGAGAAAAATTATATTGATAAACAAGCAGATTATTTTATCAAGAACTTAAGAACCAACTCAAGTTTCAACGTGCAGAATAGATGAATCGATAAATCATTTTCATTACATGATAAATAGGGGGTACTTGAATTTAAGTTGCAGATTTCAAGAACAGTTATTAAATTTATATTATTATCGTACAATTTTAAAAAACAAAGATTCATTGTCATAATTCATTTGAACGTGGTTTACGGTTGATGTTCAGTCATTTAATCAGCAAAGACATATGGTATAACAAGCTTCCTCTATAAACATCATATTGGATTCAAATGCCAATCGCAAGTAAATGAATGAAGATGCAACTTACGTATATCTTGATCCATATATATTTCATGCGTATTCAAATCCAACATAGCTTTTTAGTTTGTATAAATGCTAACTAATGTAACCCGCTTAGTAATAAAAAAGTATCTACAACACCAACTCATTCTAACTTATTAACTCTGCTAAAATCCAATGGACACACATAGCTCGAAAATGAAATGTATTAACAACGCACACACCGACAATGCATAAGATACTCGCGTACGCAAACACCCTACGGCGAAGCGTGCATACCGACAATGCATAAGACACTCGCGTACGCAAACACCCGCGCTGCAAACACCCCGCGGCGAAGCACGGGTGTTAAACCTTGTTTAATAAAAGGATTGGAACTTTTTACTAGAAACTTCATAAAGTTGCAATTAATATTGATAAGCCTTCATAGTTGGAAATAAATATCAGGGTTAAAAGTCTATAAAATAAACCATCCATAAAGGCACTAGATTTGTGATATATAGTATATACTATGCATGGATAAAATGCATCATATGATTTACGTACATACATGCATGGCTCATGCATATCTAAAGTATAATTGATGATAAAGATCTCATAGATACACAAGATCCAATCCAATTAGAATATGTGAAAGATATGGCAAATATTGTAAGAGATCATATTTGATTGTAAGAATATATCCTAAAGATTATATTTGATTGCTACAATCGTTTGCCATCTCTGTTTCTATAAATAGGTATGTTGAAAAGCATCAAACACATTCTGGTCTCTCTCTCTCTCTCCCTCTTTCAAATATATAACTTTCACTCTCATACTATGTATATTCCGTTAATTGACTTGAGTGTCGGAGTGTAATACGGGGAGAAAAGTCCCGTATACCCTCTAACGCGTGCTTTATTATTAAGTGATACAGGTAAATAGGCTAAATATTGTGATGATCAAGACTCGCTAGGCAAGCCTGTAAAGTTACACATCATCAATTGGCGCCATCCGTGGGACCCGACTTCTTATCCACCAACTTTAAAGCTAGAAGTCCATGGCAGAAGAAACTCCGCCCACCATACCACTAAGCACCCCAGAAGAAGGACCCAGCCGGTCCGACCCTAAGGAACCACCAACAGACATAAATATATCAGACCCCGCAAATGAAGATCATACACTTGATCGCAGCCTAGAAAACACGTCCGGAGATCCCGTCATGCAATTCGTAGTGCATAATTTCAAACACATCAACGCCATGTACTCAACCTTCTCCTCAAAAAGAAAAGAGATAAATCCCACCTCAGCTTACAACAACAATGAGCATCCTGTCGTGGAACCATAGAGATCAGATTCAGAAGGATCACACGAAGACGCGATCCGACGAGCTCCCAAAGAAAACACCTTGCAAGCCAAGCCTAGTAAGAAGAGCAGGTTTGCAATTGAAAATGTTGAAGATATCCCGAAGCAAAGATCCGTGGGCAATGCTGATTTCTATAATAATCCGTTCACGTTCATAGAAGCACAAGAGAACATACACAACCTAGTGGCATCACCTTTCACGACGCGAATCAGAGACTATGACATGCCGGATGGGCTTAAGGTGCTAACAAACCTAAATACTTTGGTATGTTAGACCCGGACGATCACCTTACAATATTCATAGGAACTATGGACGTGCACAAGCTACCAGAACCGGCCTGGTGTCGTTTCTTTCATATTACCCTAAGTGGGGCTGCTCGATTCCGGTACGACAACTTGCTACCGGGAAGTATAAACAGTTCTCACGAGCTGAGAGACACGTTTTGAGCAAACTTATTGCAGCAAAGGAGATTCCAAAAAATGCAAGCCGAAATCCTTGGTATCCAGAAATGCTCAGATGAGTCACTAAAGGACTACTTAGGAAGGTTTGGGAAAGAAACACTACACATGACAGATCGCTCGGATGGGATGATGAGGGGGCTTTCATTAGCGGACTACGCCCAGGGAGGTTCTTAAAAGATCTCATAGCCTGACCCCCCGTTTCAATGTAAGACCTATTCATGTAAGCACACAATTTCATAAGAGCCGATGAAGCCAACACGGAAAATCAATTGCTAGATGGAAAATTGGGTGCCACTGATAATAGGCACGTACAAAATCACAGAGAATCTTCAAGAAAGCATAAAGAAAGATATGTCGCTCGCCCCACCATAAGGCCTAACAAACGTTCAAGCATGCAAAGACCCACTTTCACCCCTCTTATTAAATCCCCGACGGAAATTTATGCTACTTCTGAGGGAAAATCCATTCTGCGGTCACCATCACGGATGGTTGCACCTGCCCATCGAAGAGATCGCACACAGTATTGTGAGTTTCATAATGACCATGGTCATGATACGAACGATTGCGTCAATCTTCGGAAATAAATAGAAACATGTGTCAGAAACGGTCGCCTTAGCCACCTCGCGAAGGGTGCAAAGGCACAAAATAGTAGTCAAAACCATATTTCCCCTAGCAATATAGAAAACAGGAAGAAATGCATATATACCCTCGCACCTTCCCCGTCCGCCAGAAGAAGCGCATATTAGCTAAAGACCGAAATGAAGCAATCACCGCAAAAGTGACCAAGCTTGTTGAGGCGTGAATACTCAAAGAAGTATTCTTTCCATGATGGGTGGCTAATCCGGTAATGGTATGAAAAAGTGATGGAACTTGGCGCATGTGCATCGATTTTACTAACCTGAATAAATGTTGTCCAAAAGATAGTTATCCACTGCCTGAGATAGACCAGAAGACTGAGTCCTTAGATGGATTTAAATATAAATGCTTTTCGGACACATACAAAGGATACCATCAAATACGCATGGCCGAGGAAGATGAAGAAAAAATAGCGTTCTACATGGAACAAGGGACTTTCTGTTACGAGAAAATGCCTTTTGGGCTAAAGAACGCTGGGGCAACCTACCAACGGTTGGTAGACAAAGCATTCTCCAGTCAGATCGGTCAAATTATTAAGATATATGTCGATGCCATGGTTATAAAAAGCAAAAATTAAGGAGGTCTGATAAATGATATTGAAGACACGTTTCATACCTTGCGACGTATAAACATGAAGCTAAATTTGAAAAAGTGTGTATTTGGTGTTGAAAGTGGACAATTCCTAGGGCACTTTATCACAAAGCAAGGAATTGAACCTAACCCAAAAAAATTCAAAGCAATTATCGATATGGTATCACCTAGGACAATACGGGAGGTGCAGAGCCTCAACAGAAAACTAGCTGCTCCGGGCCGATTCCTAGCAAAGTTAGCAAAGAAAGTGCTTCCATTTTTCAAAACTCTAAAGGGGTGCATAAAAATAGAAATTTTCAATTAACCTAAGAAGCAGAGGAAGCATTCCATAAGGTCAAACTACATTTACAGTCCCTCCCTGCCCTAACCGTACCGATACCTGAAGAGACGTTAACACTTTATTTGGCAGTATCTCATGAAACTGTTAGCTCTGTACTCATGGCAGAAAGGAGGAACATCCAACGACCAATTTATTTTGTCAGCAAAGCATTGCAAGGACCAGAGATGAATTACCCAGTTCTCAAAAAATTAGCCCTCGTGCTAGTACACACAACACATCATAAAATCTATGTGCTCACAGACCAGCTAATTCGACAAATATTGCTCAGACCGGAGAACTCGGGCAGACTAGCTAAGTGGGCTATCCAGTTAGGAGAACATGACATCTCCTACAAACCTCGTTCAGCAATCAAAGGACAGGTTATTGCAGACTTCTTGGCTGAATACCCAAACAACACCTTTCAGAAAGAACCAAAAGAAAAGGATAAGATTACGCCCAAGGCACATGGTCGAGTGCCAGTTTAGACATTATACACCGATGGTGCATCAAGCAATGAAGGTGCTGGAGCCGGTCTCATTTTAACCGATCCTGAAGGAAATGAAATCACGTACACCCTGCGCTTCGAGTTTCCAACCTCTAATAATGAGTCAGAATATGAAGCATTAATTGCAGGTTTAGAACTGTCCATCAGAATAGAGGTCCACCATTTGCAGGTCTTCACAGATTCACTGTTAGTCACTAACCATGTCAAAGGGACGTATGAAGCAAGGGAAGAATCCAAGAAACGATATTTAGAAAAAGTTCAAAGCTTACAAGAAAGATTCGAAAGCTTTTCGATCACACACCCACGCTTAAAAAATAAACGCGCTGACGCTCTCATTAAATTAGCCTCTTCGTCATTTGCACATCTCATTAAAAAGGTCTTAGTAGAAGTTATCCCATGTCAGAGCACTGAAATTAAAATGGTGAATACAATAGAAGAACTAGGTACGACTTGGATTGATCCAATGATCAGCTACCTAGAAGACGGATATCTTCCGGAAGATCTAGTCACCGCTAGAAAGATTAGGATAAAAGCACCTCAATACTCGCTAAAGCAAGGAATTTTGTATAGAAAAGGATACTTAACACCTTAGATGCGTTGCATCGGCCCAAACCAAGCACGATATGTTCTATAAAAAGCACACTTCGGGTCCTATGGGGCATATGCCGGCCCAAGGACCATCGCACAAAAAGTAGTGCGACTTGGGTACTACTGGCCCACCATGTACAATGATGCAACCAAGGTAGTCAGCGCATGTGTTAATTGCCAGGAGCATGCTCCTATAATGCAGATCTACAATGCGACATGGTGAGTATCTCTAGCCCGTGGCACTTTTGCCAATGGGGAATTGACCTAGTAGGTCCATTTCTCAAAGCACCAGGAAGGGTTAAATTTTTAGTTGTCATCGATTACTTCACAAAATGGGTGGAAGCAGCACCACTGGCTAATATGTTGGGAATTATAGATTTGATAAGACAAAAGAACAAAAGAATAAAACAAAATGATCAAAATCATCATTAAAGAATTCTACAAGATGTAGGAGAAATATGAAGATTCTGGAAGATCTCCTTAAGAAGATAAAGATAACAGAAGATATTCCTTAATGTTTAAAAGGTTTAGTTGTCTAATGTTTATCTTCCTTTGTAAGTCTTGGACTCCTTATGTTATAAAAGAAGGTTCCAGGCATGTAGTTTATGAGTGCACAGAAAATGTAGTCGAATAAAGGTGTGTGTGTGTCTAGGCGTATGGTCTATTGTAGACGCCTAGAGTTTATGTGGTTTAGCCTCAAGGATCTTATGATTTCTGTTATAGTTCATCGATGTAACCGTATTATTCTGATCAAATAATATTAGGGCTTGGAGTGTTAATAAAGAAAAACCTTGTTATGATAACTTTGATTTATTTTTATTCCGCTGCATGTTATTATCTTTGTTATCATGATCCTAGATGAGGTCTAAACAACCTCGAGCTATAAACGATCCAAGAATCTATCACATATTTAGGTTCTATCAGGTGGTATCAGAGCCACGGGGCTCTCGATCTAGGATCTAACAAGGTTTCATTGGCAAATTTATGAAGGTAAAAGGTGTGTCGAATTTCTGATTTTTGGTAAAAAGATAATTCGGTAATCATTCAAATTCGGTGAATTATGGTTTTTCATCAAACCCTAATTCGGTGAAACAAAAGGCATGGTTTTCAGTTGCAAGATCCAAAGGTTTATTTTCTTTTAGGGTTTCGATTCTCAAGAGAAGGGTTTCACATTCCTGTTTCATGATTTGATGGATCTGATTGCTCGCATGTTGCTATAAACAAAACCCTAATAGGGTTTTATACTATCAAGGTTGTTGTTTTGGAGTCGTTTACTATGGTAACAAAGAAGTAGCAGGTTATTCGATATAAAGAAGTGATCTTTATCAAGCATTCGTGAACAGCAGATGATTATACTAATGATTTTTATATCTTAAACCCTAACTGTTAAAGGTTTTTGGGTTCAATAAAATTGTTGTGTTCATGATTTGAAGCAGTCGTACGTTATATTCAGACATGTGCACATGTTTAGAAGCTGTTGTCATTATCAAGAACAAAGGAGAAGAAGCAGGAGGTATCAAATTAATGGCACAAAGTAATAGCAGAAACCCTAATATGAAGATTCTGATTAATTTGTTAGTGTTGTTGTTGGTCGTGAAAGAATATTGATCGCTGGTATTTATGGATCTGCTGGATTATCAAGGTTAGTTTTTGATGTTGGTATGCGAGATTTATCAAAAGCAGTTTATGGTTTATGGGATGCGAGTATTATGGAAGCAGTTTTGGATATTAGGCGCAGAATGGGGAATGGGACTTATTATGATATGAAAACCCTAAATTTAAGGGTTTGACTTATTATGCGTAGATTGTTGGTAAAAGTTTTAACTGCTTTGTGGTTATTGATGGGAGTATATGTTTGTGCTGTTATCTTTATTCACTACTACTCGTACATATTAATGTTGTCAGGTATAAATACTTAATACTGCTAGTATTTATGATTACTACTGTTCGTTTACTTAGTACTGCCAAGAAGGTTAGTGCTGCCGAACGGTAGTAACAAGTATTAGTATTGCTACTTGTTTACACGTTTCTGCTGCCAAAGCAAACAATGATGTTATTAATACTGTCAGGTTGTGCTGCTAATGTATATGGATGTGATTTTATGGGCTCGAACACTGATCAATACTGTCTATGTTAACTTTATACTGCCAATAAAAAGTTTATACTGCCAGTTTTAAGTTTGTACAGCTGGAAGAAATAGTTTCAACTACTAGTTTCAGCAGATATCGGACAGTACATGGATAGAGGATCTCAAACAACACAGGAAAACCAAGTTAGTTTGTTTTGGTTTTAATTTTTATTAGAATAGTACAGGTTGGTTCCAACACACACAGTTTGATTATTGGTTTGTTCAGAAGGTTCTTGGACAAATAGAAGGTTTTTAGATTATGGTTTAAATGTTCTTAAACGTTAAAAAAGCTCTTTTTTGGATTTTTGAATTAATTGGTTACGAAGATGATTAATTATCACCTATTTGAAGATGAAGTGGAATTACTTGGATGCGTGTTCTTATCATATCTTAAAGTAGGTGTTACACTTTGAAGATAACTTGTTCGTTCTTACAATGTTGTGACGAAGACTTGGCGAATCTAGCAAAAGTGTGCGATTTCTCTTATGGTGCTCAATGCGTACATTTGCTATCACTTTGGTTATGTGTCTCATAGAAGATGAGGATTTTTGTCAAGAGGTTGCGATCTACTTATATTTCACAGATTTATTTATAAGTTTGACGTCAAATGGATAGTACAAGATATAAGACACAAGTTTGGGTTATTCTACTTCAACATCAAGTTCGTTATACTTAGTTTTCTTTATCAGTAATCATTACATAGAGCCTACAGAATTGAAGATTCAAGAAATGGTTAACATATGGGTTTCAGGGGAAGCTTATTGTCAAAAATGTTTAACCATCAGGATTTGTTCATGCACCACTTGAGATGAAAGGTTTCATTACTATTGCTAGTTGAAGTTTCTACTATCTTAAGTTCATTATTCTTATTATGCGTCATGGAGGGTAATTTAAGACATTGGAAGGATGGATTAGTAGTGTAGTATATGGTTTGTAGTTGTAAAGATTCAAGTTGCATATCTTCACAAGACCCCTATTGGATAATGCCAAAAAGGGGAAGAAGATTACAGAGATATGATTTGTAGCTTATTTATTGTGGTGGCATGACATAGAGAGTATAACTTAAGGGTAAGATCTTAAGTTAAGAGGAAGTAGTTTACAAAGGAATTTTGTTTCATTCAGGGAGATCCATGATCTCAACTTCAGGGGAAGCTTTGATTTATTAAGGCTTTATGATGAAGTTCATGCAAGAACATTGTTTGTTTTATCATTATCAAATAGGGAAAGATTGTTGGGAATTATAGATTTGATGAGACAAAAGAACAAAAGAATGAAACAAAAGGATCAAAATCGTCATTAAAGAATTCTACAAGATGTAGGAGAAATATGAAGATTCTGGAAGATCTCCTTAAGAAGATAAAGATAACAGAAGATATTCCTTAATGTTTAAAAGATTTAGTTGTCTAATGTTTATCTTCCTTTGTAAGTCTTGAACTTCTTATGTTATAAAAAGAGGTTCCAGGCATGTAGTTTATGAGTGCACATAAAATGTAGTCGACTAAAGGTGTGTGTTTGTCTAGGCGTATGGTCTATTGTAGACGCCTAGAGTTTATGTGGTTTAGCCTTAAGGATCTTATGATTCCTGTTACAGTTCATTGATGTAACCGTATTATTCTAATAAAACAATATTGGGGCTTGGAGTATTAATAAAGAAAAACCATGTTATGATAACTTTGATTTGTTTTTATTCTGCTGCATGTTATTATCTTTGTTATCATGATCCTAGATGAGGTCTAAACAACCTCGAGCTATAAACAATCCAAGAATCTATCACATGTTTAGGTTCTATCATACTATCACTGGAAAAATATTCTCAAATTTGTCTAGAACAACATCGTGTGCCGTTTTGGAATCCCAGGTGTTATAATCAATGACAATGGTAAACAATTTGCAGATAATCCATTTTACGACTGGTGCGACGAGCTCAACATCAAACAACAGTTCACTTATGTAGCACATCCACAAATAAATGGTTAAATAGAGTTAACAAATCGAACCTTGATACAAGGACTCAAAACGCGGTTAGGTAAAGCAAAAGGTCAATGGGTCGAGGAGTTGCCTAACGTACTTTGGGCATATCATACAACGACAAAAACAGGTAATCATTGCACCCTGTTTAGTCTAGTCTACAGATCAAAAGTAGTCCTACCACCAGAAATCAGGCTCCCTACCTACCGCCTCCACTCATATGACGAGCATCAAAACACTGACGACCTGCGCCTAAATCTAGACTTGCTGGAGGAACGAAGGGACCTAGCGGCACTACGCGAAGCCAGATACAAACAACATATGGAGCAATACTACAACTCCAAAGTTCACCATACATACCTCAAGGTTGAGGACTTTGTACTTCGCAAAAACGAGGTAAGTCGATAAGAAGGTCAAAGAAAACTTGACCCAAATTGGGAAGGGCCATATCAAATTATCAAGGCTAAGAGCCCAGGAATGTATGTGCTAAAAGACTTGAACCGGAAATTAGTACCAAGAACATGGCACGCAGGTAATTTGCGCAAGTTTAATTTCTAACAACCTAGAAATGATGCAATGTCATGCGACGATACCGTACCTCAAAAAGTACAATGTACATAAATAATGTGCGCATTTCTACGTTCTTGAATAAAAGGAAAATTTATGTCTACTATTTCTTATAGAGTAAAAAAGGGGGGTGTAAGGCATGGTGTAATTGAGAGTGCACCTTTGGAAAAGTATATACCTACATATATATGCAAAAGAAGCAAAGCAAGTCATGCACCAAGATCAAACAAAATGTATCCCGCCAGTAAAGGGATAAGAGCTCGATAAAACATTGCGATACATTTCGGATCACATCCCGCTAACAAAGGGAGATTTGTGTTACAGACACACATCTATTGCGACGGCAATAATAGTTAGAGGTCTATACCAATAAATTAGTACCTACTTATTTATAAATACATAAAGCTTAAATTAGCACCTATGTATTTATAAATACATAAAGCGAGAAGTAAGACATGCACGCACACACATCGTCATTACAAGTAACTTATACGCACGCATAGGCATTTGGTGAAGTCATAATATTAGCCAAATTTATACCTCATAATATGTTTTCGAGACATTAGCTAAGCCCTGAAAAACGTATAAGCCTTCATAGTTGAAAATAAATATTAGGGTTAAAAGTCTATAAAATAAACCATCCATAAAGGCACTAGATATGTGATATATAGTATATACCATGCATGGATAAAATGCATCATATGATTTACATACATACATGCATGGCTCATGCATATCTAAAGTATAATTGATGATAAAGATCTCATAGATACACAAGATCCAATCCAATCAGAATATATGAAAGATATGGCAAATATTGTAAGAGATCATATTTGATTGTAAGAATATATCCTAAAGATTATTTGCTACAATCGTTTTCCATCTTCGTCTCTATAAATAGGTATGTTGAAAAGAAACGAACACATTCTGCTCTCTCCCTCTTTCAAATATATAACTTTCACTCTTATACTATGTATCATCTGTTAATTGACTTAAGCATCGGAGTGTAATACGGAGAGGAAAGTCCCGTATACCTTCTAATGTGTGCTTTGCTGTTAAGTGATATAGGTAAACAGGCTGAATATTGTGATGATCAAGACTCGCTAGGCAAGCCTGTGAAGTTACGCATCATCAAATATCATTCTTGGATAAACCAGGTTCAATTTTAAGTTTGCATATTTATATAATTCTTATTGTTCAACATATTATTCCGTGATCTCGATTTAGGTTATTTGACTTTTGTTGTTTGATTCTTTTTTAGCAGATAAATGTTATTCTTATTTACGTTTGATTTTTTTATAGATTTTGATTGGTTGATTTTTGCTTTTGATTTTTTGGTTATTTTTTGGTATGGCTTCATATTTGTAGTTGTTGAAATCAGGGGCGGAAGCAATAGGAGGACTAGTGGGTGCAAGGCCTCCCCTAACTAGACTAATAAGTCCACTACAATATAACCCAAAAGCCCAATATTTTAAGAATAATAATAGTCGGCCCCTACCAATATTACACATTCAATATTGTTTTGTTTGGATAAAAAATTTTGTAACCGGTGAACTCAAGAGTCAAGAAGAAAACAACTGCACAAGTAAATAAACCCATCAAAAGAATTGTTCATCTTGTATGGTATTAAAGTATTGAATGCTTTATTGATTTGTTCTTTCATTAATGATCACAATTAATTATTTCTTCTTTGAATCCTTGTGTCTTCAATTCTCTCAAATATTGAATTAATCGATTGTTTTGTTAAGTATTTATCGGTCGTTTTGTTTGACATCCTCCAATTGTTTTGTTAGGCATTAATGTTCATTGATCATATTAACTCATAAGATCAAAAAAGAGCAAACTATTTAACTATTTGATTCAATTGAATGCAAAGTCAAAAGGATAAAGTGAACGAAAGAGATGAAATATGATAGAAAACAATAGTTGCCACACATTTACTTCATTGTCAAAGTTGTGTAAACGATTGCAAGAAATTGAGTAGTCGGAAACTTATCCTTTTATTGACAGATTGATTTGTCTTATATTAACTCTTCATGTTTCAACTTCAAAATCTAAAAGAGCCTTTTAAAAAAATAAAACTTGTGAAAACAAGACTGCGTATTACCCTTTGCACTAATTACATAATTGACGGTTTTTACCCCAAAACACAAAGACGTGTCCAATGAAAAAATGCAAGGTAGTGTACTATTGTTACTTGTCTTTTCTTTAGTTTCTTTTTTATCATTAACATTAAGTTTGTGTTTTAATATCTCGAATATTTTTTATTATTTGCAGGTTAGTTCGTGAGACAAATGATTAGGACCAAATGCTAACCGCTAAGTTGCTAATCGTCATTGAAATTCTTACCAAAATTGATTAAGGCTTTGTATACGTGTAAGATACATGTTTCTTGAATTTATTAGGCATTTGAGTCTTTATTTACTTTTCAAGATTTTAATGCTTTGATATATTAGTTTAAACTATATCGTTATCATTCTAAAATATAATTTCGGCCTCCCTTAACTTGAAATCCTGGCTCCGCGCCTGGTTGAAATAGATGATAATTAGTGTGGTTATCGATGACGGTGATGGATCATGGTTCTATTCAAGATGATGCTTATAACAGTCTACAGTGATGATGATGATGATTGACAATGATGCCGAAAATAGTGATGAAGATGACGATGCAGTTTGGAGATGAACATGAAGCAAACTGAAGATGCAAGATCATCCTAAGTGGCGGAGCTATGAAATGTCATGACTGGGGGAACTACATAACAAAACGGATTAAATAACAAGTTGTGAAATGTCACTGTTAAAATCACTTCGAAACGAGTCGGGTCGGTTTTGATTATATAAAATGACAAGTGATTGGTAATTTCAACCAGTGATTGGTAATCTCAACCAGTGTTTTAAAACCCAGTTCAACCGGTTAAACCGAAAACCAGAGGGGTGACTGGTCCGTCGTAAGGCGGGTCTTTCCAGAAATTGGAACTGGATTGAACCATCAAGTTTTACTTGACCTGGTTCGTCCCGGTGAACCGAAAACCGGCCGATTCGATTGATACAATAAACAGAAAGAGAATGGTTTCCGGATTGATCTATAAAAGAAGGAGAATGTTGTAACCCGTATATGTTGTAATAGAATGTTGGTTATAGAATGAAACATGCTAGTTGTGCAACTGTAGAAGGTTGAAACTGTAGATTGACTATTGTTTTGAATTATTTTATGCGGTTGTGTTTGGAAATAGGGTATGTGTATTTGAGACATAAAAGGGAGTATGTGCTTGTCTTCTTGTTTCAAAATAATGATGGAATGGATGATAGAAATGACTAAAGACTTGATGTATGGTAAACTGGCCTAATGACTTCTTAGGCTACCTCCAATAAGGCCAACGATCAACTTAGTCGTCTAGTTCGGGAGTCGGTTGACTTTATTGTGGGCATTTGGTCGTAGTCGATCGCCGAGAGGTGAATTGCACATGGTAGTCGGGGTCACGACTAACACAACAAGACACAAAAAATAGCCGTTTGGCTATTTAAATAAAAAAAACTTTTTTATTTTTAAAATTATAAACTTTTTATCCTATAAATACCATATTACTTCTCTATTTTTATACACTCTTTCAAACACATTCTCTCTATATACTTTTACACATATCATCTACAAAATATCTTACGAACTATTTTTTGGTTTCTCCTCGGACGATGAAGATGAAGTTAATAGTGAGCTTGCGTTTTTACGGAGGCATGTAGTGCGGCAATTGAAGCCTCTAAACTAGAAAGGACACGAAACCAAGTAGGAAGAGATCGTTACGGTGCTTATGATCGTTTAATGGCGGCTTACTTTTTCGAACATCCACACAAAGCAACATTTCGTACGCGGTTTCGAATGAGCCGACGGCTATTCACATGCCTTTTTCAAAAAATAAGTGATCATTACCCTTATTTTCAATTACATCCTGATTGTTCAAGAAGAATTGGCATTTTCGCATTGGTGAAGTGTACTTTCGCAATTCGTCAAATGGCGTACGACACCATTCCTGATGATCTTGACGAATATATGCAAATGGGTGCGACAACTGCCCGTGACAATCTCGTACATTTCTGTAATGCTGTAATGGAGTTATATGGACGTGAGTATTTGCAGCAGCCGACATATACTCGACATATACTGATATGGAAAAACTCTATGCTCATCACGAACAAAAGTATGGGTTTTCTGGGATGATAGGAAGCATTGATTGTATGGATTGATCATGGGAGAATTTCCCTCTTGCATTTAAAGCTCAATTTTGTAGGGGTGATCACAGATCAGATCCTTTCATTTTATTAGAAGCAATTGCATCCCATGACTTATGGATCTGACATGCGTTATTTGGTGTCTCTGGGATGAACAACGACGTGAACGTTTTACGGCAATCCCCTATTTTCAATAATCTCAAAACAGGGAAAGCATTGAATGTTCCATTTGTGGCTAACGACGTGGCTTATAAAAGGGGATATTATCTTACTGTCGGGATATATCCGGAATGGTCCGTTCTTATAAAGTCCATTAAAAATCCAGGGTCAAATGATCACAAACGAATAATGTATAAGACCGCGCACGAAGCAGCAAGAAAAGATGTGGAACGAGCTTTTGGTGTTTTAAAGATGAAGTGGAAGATAATTAAACAACCGGCTCGAGGGATGACGCTAAGTAAAATTACAGATATAATGTACACGTGCGTCATATTACATAATATGATTATAAAAGACCAAAAGCAGGCGATCTGTCCCAAATTTTATCCAGAGGAGCAACATCGTGATGATGATCCCGTAAAAACGCATGAAGAAACGATACAAGTTATCCGAGAGCTACACGATAAAACTGCTCATCTAAGCCTAAAAGTTGATTTAGTGGAACACATTTGGCATCAATCGAATCAACACTAATAAGTCATTTTTATTTACAGTTTTATTGTAATGTTTTACTTTTATTTGAATTATTATGTATTATTTTTATTATTAATGAATTTTAATTTTGTTGTTAAATTTTAAAAAAATGTTGGTCACCTTACCGTGCCTAAAAGGTCGCATGTAGGTCGTTGGAGAAAGAAAGCTGATATGGCATGAAAAATGTATGTCGTCCGGTGCCCTTACTATGGGTAGCCTTATACAAATACAAATATACTATTTGATGGTATGCTCTTCAATGTAAATGAATTTTTGCTTTTTAGATATACAAGTAATTTTTGTGATGCCCTGTTGGTTGTAAAAGAGACCAATAAATAAGAGTCTGATACAACGATTTGTTTAATAATGCTTACTACGTATTAGTATTATGTTGTTATGTTAGACACTTGAAGCCCTTTACCTTTTCCTTCATGTATATTACTAATAAATGGTTTTATATTTTTGGCATAAAACCGATTTAACCCGGTTGAACCGGTGACCCGATGAACCAGTGAGTGGACCGAGTCAATTAAAAACCCGGGGTTTAAAACATTGATTTCAACCATTAACTTTAAATGAACCGACTTAGGATGTATACTTATATATAAATCGAATACCAAGCGGATTATAAATCAAATTGGACATGAAGTACATTTTATTGAATCATAGTTAATTTTGTTAAAAGCAATGTAAATGCTTTATCAAACCCCTAATAAGTAATTGAAGAAACAAGTTTTAATTGACGCTTAAAATTGTATGTCGTAACAATAAAATCATATTAAATATGAGATATTAAAAAAAGAATGCCAAAATGTAGAATTTCATAATGAATTATAACAAAAAATGAGCCTTCAACTCTTAGTTTAAATGTAGAAAAAATTCTCAAAATAACTCAAATCTCATAAGGTGTGTATCCCTTTATAACACAAAAAACATTTTTAGGCCAAAATATTTTAGGACGACTGGACAATTTAAGAAGAATTTGACAAGTGTCTAATTTTTTATTATTTAGGTATAAGTCCTCTATGGGGCAACTGGGCAACTTAAAAAGATTTTTTACTTAATTACTAAAAAATAGACACATGACGAAATCTGCTTAAGTCGTTCAGTTGCCCCGGTCGCCTTGGGTATTTTCGCTCAGATATGTTTTTTGGGCTAAAGAAGGAAACACATTTTTGCATTTGGTTTATTTTGAGAATTTTCCCTTAAATATATACATTATTTGATAAAAAAACATATATATACATTATACTAAATTAATAAGTATAAAATGATATTGCTATTTATGATATTTAGGGTGTGTTTGGTGATGAGCTTTCAGGAGCATTTAGGAGTGGTGAGTATTGAGCGTTGTGAATTTTAATGTTCGTTTGGCAAGCAACATGTAGCTTAGTCTATTTTTCGGAATGCTCCTTTTCCAAAGCTCCATGAAGTAGCATTTAGGAGCTTTGAGCATTCAGGAGCTATTTTACACATTATAATTACAACCACAACTACGTTACAAAACGTTTTTATAAAAAAATACAGCTACTACTTACGCTTACTGCTCACAGCTACTACTGCTCACTACTACAACTATTTTTGTCAAACATACCCTTAGACCATGGAGATAAACAAAGGAACTGTGATACGAAGTATTCATTCTATTATCTTTTCCTAACATATAAGATCCTCTCTTTTAACTCCTTTAACACACACGTAGCCCATTTCAAAATTCTATAGCTCATGCTTGAAAGTGTGCTATCATTCTTTTATGTACGTATATAATAACCGTCCGAAATTTGAGCCAAAAATCTAACCAACAACCACCAGCTTAACTTATGGAAAGAAAACCACCCCCGATGCCGGAATTCACCCAGAGCACTCATTGTTTTTGGCAAAATTTTAAAACCATTAACAAGAAAAGAAGCAGGGGTTATTCGACCTACAATGACAATACCCATTACTTTTTAGCTAAGTTGTAAAAAAACAACGACAATGATAGTGAAGGTGGAGGTTGAAGGAAAGTGATAGAGGTAGAAAATTAAAAGTGAGGATTGGTTAAGTGTTTAGTGTTTAGATGTGGGTTTGGAAAGATTTGTGTTGAATGAGTTTGGTTACAAGTTTTTAAATTAAGATAATTGGTAATGGTGGTGACGGTGGTGGATGAGAGGTTGAAGAAGAGGGGAAATGAGGAAGTGTGTGAAAATAAAATGAGTGTTGACAGGGAGTGAAATGATCAAAGTGTTATTAAATGGGAAAAAACAAAAAAAAAACCACTTCAAGGACCAATAGTGAAAGTGGAAAAAGAAAAAAAACCCTCAGTAAAAGTCACTGTTTTGAATTTAAGTCAGGGACCAACGATGAAATAACAAAAAGTTGAAATTACTAAAGTGCCCATAGTTGAAAAGTCAAACTAATGCCAGTTACGTAAAACGAGGCTCGAGGGACCAAACGAGTAACAAAAATTGACTTTAAGGATTAACGACATCGACTCCTGTTATCTAGGGACTGAATTCATAATCAGGCCTAAGTACAGGGACGAACTGTGTAATTTACCCAAAAAATATTCAAGCTTCAAATGTTATTAGTTTAGTTGTGTCATCAAATTTGTTGTGATATTTATCCACCATCATCTATTATCTTGTGTAATCATGGTTGTATGATTGGTTAGTATTTTAGGCCTTAAAAACGCAGTGTGTTAGATTGGTTCTATCTCGAAGCAGAACTCGATATTTAGCTTTACACGGAAAAATTGTAAGCGACGTTATGCGGTTTTCTCCGCCTAAAGATGTGATATATTGATTGAATGAGTTGCCAATTACATAAGATGTCATGTCTATTTATAATAGAACATGGCTTCGTAAATAAGCTAACATAACCCTAAACCTAATGGACCCTAAGCCCGTGATTAGACTTGGGCCTTAATAATCCGATCATCTAACACTCCCTAGAAGTTCGAACGGGAGGCTTCCGGGCGTACGAACTGGATAGAATGTTGAAATCGCTTTCTTATTTTCTTCTCCTCTACTTTATTGTTTCTTTTGCACAAAGATTGAATTGTATTTGGCGACATAATTGTAAGTCTAGTCCATGTTAGTTTCTAGAATTCTCCATGTATTATCTATATATACGGTTATTATTGATGAATGAAATCAAGGAAATCTTAACCATTTACATGGTATCAGAGCCTAATTAATTCCTTCCCTTTTTCCCTTCACAAAAATCAGATCCCTCCCCCTCCTACTTTTCTGCCGCACCAAAAGTCTAACCCTAAATTTACAAATCGGCATCCGTGGTCATAGATGATAACTCTCCTCCACCATCGGCATCAAGAGGCAACACCAACATGCACTCTAATAAATCTCAAAGTGTACCTCCAATCTGTAACCATTGTAAACAAGGTACGTGCAAGTTTGGTGATCGGTGTAAATTTATTCATGATCATCGAAGTAGGTCGGGTTTAACATCTAAAAGTAATATAGGACATCAGTTTAGTCGCAGCCCTGGTTTATCCCACACGTCATTATACACACCCCATCACCAAAAATGGCCATTTCCTGCTCCTTATCAGACTCGCTTGGTCCAGCAACCAAGCCCACCCACTTATGCCTCTTGTGTAGCCTAACAAAAACCTCAACACCTTATGGCCCAACAAGTTTTTAATACCCCTTTGTATCATCAGACACAAGCACCAGTAGCTTACCATTTGGTGCCACAACAGGACCAACAACAGCAGTACTCGGCCCAACAACAACTTTACCTGGCCCAACAGCAGCCGGTTCATTATGGATAGCCCGCTTCGCACTCCAACAACCAAGGCATTCTCGAGGCTGCTCCCGCTCTCTACCCGTCTAAGCCCACCTCATTACCTAGTGCATTTAGCACTATGATGTTTCAAGACCTTACTTGGAATATGGACACAGGTGCCACTTCTCACTTAATTTCTAATGCTCGTAACTTAAGTACTATTTTTAATAAACGCTTATTCCCATCTATACATATTGGTGATGATAATTCTATTCCTGTTACTAACACC
Organism: Tanacetum coccineum; assembly: GCA_026074375.1. Taxonomy (NCBI): domain Eukaryota; kingdom Viridiplantae; phylum Streptophyta; class Magnoliopsida; order Asterales; family Asteraceae; genus Tanacetum; species Tanacetum coccineum. The sequence goes on from BQNB010066631.1 coordinate 26,253, forward strand.
GGACATAGCATTATTCCATCTATTCATCGTCCCTTACACCTTCATAATGTTCTTGTCACCCCCAATATAATTAAAAATCTTATTTATGTTTCGTCGGTTAACTAGGGACAATAATTTTACTATCGAATTTGATGCGTTTGGTTTTTCTGTGAAGGATGTCTTGACTCATCATATCCTCCTTCGATGTGACAGCTTAAGAGATCTCTATCCAGTTACCAGGCCGTCAACTACCCCTATCGCTTTCCTCTCAACTAGTGTATCCACGTGGCATCAACGCCTCGGTCACCCGGGTGATGAACTACTACGCTCTCTTGTCTCTCGTCAGTTTATTTCATTTAATAAAGAAAAGTCGTCACATATTTGTCATGCATGCTAGCTTGGCAAACATGTAAAGCTTCTATTTCATTCTTTATATTCTATTGTAGAACATTGCTTTGATATTATTCATTCTGATTTATAGACATCCCCCATTGTTAGTTCTAGTGGTTTTAAATATTATGTCTTATTTCTCGATCATTTTTCTCATTATCTATGGATATATCTCCTTCGTTCTAAATCTGACATGTTTGATAATTTTTTGCATTTTCGCACTTATGTCAAAAATCAATTTAAATGTGAAATAAAAAGATTCCAATGTGATCATGGTGGTGAGTTCGATAATAACCGAATCCACAACCTTTTTGTCAAAAATGGCATTTAATTTCGCTTCTCTTGCCCAAAAACCTCTCAACAAAATGGCAAGGAAGAACGAATGATACGCACAATCAATAATATCATTAGTACTCTTCTATTTCAAGCTCATCTTTCCCCTACTTTTTGGGTTGAAGCTCTTCATATGGCGACCTACCTTCTAAACCTTTTACCATCTACTGCAATTCAAAACAAAGTACCTTTTACACGCCTATTTAACAAACAACCTGATTACTCTCGTTTACGAATATTTGGGTGTTTATGCTACCCTCACCTTCACTCCCCTCACAAACTTGCCCCACGAGCCAATCCATGTATATTTTTAGGCTATCCCGCTTACCACTGTGGTTTTCGTTGTCTAGACCTCAAAACAAACAAAATCATATTGTCTAGGCACGTCACCTTTGATGAAAACCAATTTCTATAAAATTCCATGACACCATCATCTCCACCCTCGTATCAATTCCTTGAACCTATACCTTCCTCCTCCTTACTTCACCATACTCTACTTGACCCCACAATGCATACCCACGGCCCAACTACCGACCCTCAGCCCAACACTCATACATAACCAATTACCGATCCAACCCAAAGTCCTCTTCACATTGGCCCAAGCTCACCAGGCCTAACTTTCCTCACTAGTCACGAACCACACAACACCCAGACCCAAACCCAAAATAGTCCGCTGCCACCACCCATATTCGATCCAGCAAATCTATAAACCAATACTGACCCAGTTAATGAACCACCCCGCACTCATCGCATGATCGCATGGTCACAATTAGACATTGTCAAACCTATCGATCGCTTGTCTCTTAATACTTTCTTGATTTCTCCTATTCCTAAAAATCCATTTGACGCCTTAAAATATCCCTAGTGGCGTAATTCTATGTACGATAAGTATAATGCATTGGTTAAAATGGCACTTGGTTACTTGTACCAAGGCCCATAGGTGTTAATATGGTTTGCTCGATGTGGTTATTTAAGCATAAGTTTCATGCTGACGGGACTTTGAGCCGTTATAAGGCTTGTTTAGTTGCTAACGGTAGTAGTCAGCAACTTGGTGTTGATTTTGATGAGACTTTTAGCCTGGTTAGTTACTGAACAACGAAACTCGGTGTAATTTCACACATCTTCAATTCATACTAACGCCGGATATTTCCTTTGATAAGTGGCATTCTTCGGAGTACCAATAATTGTGATGGTAGCTAAATATACATCGTGTTTTGACTACTTTTCCTGTTCCTATATTCCTATTTGCAATGTTCAAATTTTTTCCCAACCGTACCAAAGATAGAAAATTGACACAAGACTCGGGAAATGCATACTTTACACTTTAAGCAACTAGCAACTGATAAATGGACTTAATCTAATAGGGTAGGCTAAGGTGTAAAGGTGTAACAACACAAACAGTTGGTGTTATTCCTAATGGATTGCTCTATAGGTTTTTCTAAGGGTATCTTACTCTTAAGATGAGAGTAAACAAAAGGTTTATATAGGATTTAACTAACCAGTGTAGTTAGTTAATAAAACAACATATAAAGGCTTTTTTGGGGGTAATCCTAGAAATTTACCAATATAAACAAGTTACTCCATCTAAATCCATAGTACTCATCACCGTGATCTCGAATAGATATACCAAGCCAAGTTTTAAAGTCTACAACATCATCGGCGCACTCATATTTTTGTGGAATTTGGGTAAACATTTGGAAACAGATAAGGTTAAATCCTCACAATATCTAATAAGGGTTATTGTGTGCATGTTATGTAACAAGTAATTTCACTAAAGTATGCTTGATTTTTTTTAAATTTGAGCATAATTTAAGCATTTTAGTGTGAAAAATAGAAAAATAGGACAAGTATGCATTCTAATTCCCATCCCCCCACTTGAAATATACAACGTCCACGTTGTATAGATAAAACATTAAAAACGGGATTTAAAAGAATTATAATGAGAAACTCCCCTGATAATTTGCTCGGTAGATTCTCCAAGTTGAGTTTATGAGCATGAATGTGTGTTGTAAATGCGTCTGTATGCCAGCATGACTACAATCACACATAGGATTCTGGATGATTGATACTTTACCAACTTCGTCGATTTCTTTGCAGCGATGTCCTATGCAAAATATAGGGACAACATGCAAAATCCTATCTCGGTATATACGGTTAGTTAAATAAAACTAAACAAACTGTACAGGAGACCAATACGCCGTATCCATAAACTGGAATACGCCGTATTGAGAAACCTGTAAAGAGTATCTAAATACGGGTGAGTCTGTTGAATACGCCGTATCATATTCATGAATACGCCGTATTGACAGAACAGACAATAATGTTTAAAGTTCATAAAAAAATAAAGGACTGATAACGTCCAGACATTTAATACGCCGTATGGTATGGAGCGGATACACTGTATTGATGTCTGGGAAGACAGAGTCGATACAAATAAATAATAATTCGGGTTGTCTCCCGGGAAGCATTTTTCTTTCAGCTAGTCTTTAAGTTAGATTTTTTCCTTCCAACTTTCTTCACACTTGTAAATACTCTCTCTCTCAATTTCGCTTTTAGTTTGGATAGGGTGCTAGGTTCTATAATCTACCAACGAGCTATGGTGCTAAACTTACTGCCAGGGTTATTCTATCATGTATAAACAAGTCAAAACGTCACATTATAACATATATACAAAATGGGAACCTGTTTAAAGTTAGATACATCACGACATGAATAATAAATATAAAAAAAGATAGAAACAAAAAGATAAGGAGTAGAGAGATTAAGGGTATAGCTGTTGCTCATCCTACTGGGTTGTGGAGGTCTAAGCATCCCCGGTCCTCTATCTGGTGCGTCTCTCAAAGACCACTGGGAAACTCCCTCAAAAGCACCTATCGAATGCTTGATAAGTACGCCTGCTAGCCTCCATGAGCTGCGTCATGCAGCTAATCATCCATGTGGAGAATCTACCCTGATCGGTCATTAATCTCTCCACAAGTCCACGCAAACTCCCTACATCCTGACGTAGCTCCTGTATTTCCTCTTCAAGTCTCCCCAATCTTTGGGGCATAGTCCTACCCGCAGCTGGAGGTGGTGGTGGGGGTGCATTTATGGGTGTTGGAACAGCCTGAGCACCCTCATCAATATCTAGGGCATCTTTAGCACCTCGTGGGGCAACGACCGCATCAACTGGCTGCCTCTCCGCGCCCTAAGCTACCCAAGTCAAGTCATCTCTTACCTCCATATAGATGTTGAGCTTAACAAGCTTACCCATGTCAATCAATGGTAACCCACAAGTCACAACGGATAATTCTCTCAACTCATCATCACTGACCAGGCCAAAGTGATGAGCAAGACGCCCAATAAAATGTCCTCCTGATAACTTGGAACCGCTCTTCCTCCCCTCAGCGTACCTAAACAAGTACTATGCTAATAAATACGGGACGTTAGCTGTCTCCCAGTCCATACTACATAGATAGAATAGCTCAGTGGCAGTAACCTTTTCAGGTGCATGCCCCCTCCTAGAAATGTTGTATGAGATCAACCTGTGGCACAGCCTCCGCATCGGATCTCTGATGTATGTATAAGAGGGAGCGGCTCTCAAAAAGTCCCTATCAGAAGAAATCTCTATCCAGTAATCACTAAGATCCCCCTTATCGGGGATCACTCTCTCACTCCCTAACCAGTATGCCTCAAATCTGTCCTCTGCCATCTCCTCCGCAGTATGCAAACCTAGAGCTAGAATAAACTATCTCCAAGTCATACTACGTCTAGCACCTCCTAACTAAAAACACAAAGCATCAGCGGCATCTAACCCCATCTCGCTACCGATCATGCAAGTGCTGAAGAACTCGAGTATAAACTCATGAACTAAAGGTGCTCGGATCTCAGACAACCTCCTCTAAGCGTGACTCATAAAAATCTCTTGCCCATCATCCCTAGTATATACCATCCTCAACCTCTTGGCCGAATCCTGTCTTATCTTAGGAGTCAATCCCTCAAAGTCTAGTACAAGCACTCGGTTAACCTGCCTCTCGAAGATAGTCTGAAGTTGATCATCAAAATCATGCCTTATCTCCTCGGTGTATCCCTCAACTTGATATCGAAGCCACAAGTGTCTCTGATTACGAGGTGGTAGAGGTGCCATGTTTGCAAAATCAATGAGATAAGTACACAGATTATAAAGTTTAACCTTTTTGTTCTGAGAGCAGATACGGAGTATTCAAATATGATACGCATATGGAGATCTATAGTCAATACGCTTGATGGCATCAAATAACGTCACTTTATTATATCATTTATCCCATCTGTTTTGCCTACTTTTATATAATTATTGCATTATTTGGCACTTAATTGCTTTAAAGATGATAAATGCAGTAATTCAAGAGTGTTTTGTGAAGACAAGCTAAAAGGCGCATAATTTAGAGCTAAAACGAAGATATTTAAAGATTACTAATTTTTGAACAATACGCCGTATCCAACAAAAGAGATACGGCGTATCAGCTCTAAATCTTCACAAGAAAACGCGTTTGACCAAATCCCAATACGGCGTATCCCTTTTATCTACATACGCCTTATCCATGAAGATAACTATTCGAAGATACAGTAAATCAAGTAAATTAAGAATGATATCAAAGATTTATTATGAACGTAGTGCGCACTCTAAGGAATCCAGCCCAATACACCGTATCGACCTTGCTGGATACGGCGTATCGAGTCTTTTTCAGACACTATAAATAGAAGACTCAAAAACGAGTTTTCAGTTAGAACACGTATTTTGGTTCAACAAAACGTATAACGTTGGCTCGTAAGTCAAGTTATAAAAATAGTGATTTCCAACTAAAGAGCTCGTGTACCGAAACTTAATACATTCATCCCGTAGGACGAAATTATGTCCGAGAAGTATGCCACTTCTCCTAATACTAACCACAAAATGTTCGTTTGAC
>BQNB010066632.1:0-34490 GCA_026074375.1 Tanacetum coccineum
TCTCTCAAGTGTTTCTCTCTCTAGAAACTAGCCAAATCCAAGAATCGACCCCGTGTTATGATATAGGATATACCACACGGTTCTTGTTTCTTTTTTCTTCATCAAATTTAAGAAAGCACATACCGGCGACGATGATGACTGGTTGGTAGAAACAACGGTGAAATATGCATCCATAACACTGGCTTACCAACTACGAACACAAAGAAGACATAACGTTATAAGAGAAAAGAATTTTTTTACTAAAGCAGCAGTAAATGAGCCAAAAACTGGACAACCGAACCATGACAAAATAAGCCCACCATTGGGCTCGGAACAAATTGGGTGTCGGTGTAACGCTCTATAGGATAGAGTTAAATAGGCACACCCAAACAAATTACTAGAAGAACTAATGTTGAATCATGTTATGAACTTGAAAAGGGGTATTATAATTTAGTGGCCATGACATATATTTCAAGTCTTCTCTTTTTACAATCACACGTCCCCCGTTATATCTTTTCAGATCATGAGGGAGTTTTAACAAAGTATCGTCTATGAGTATTGTCGAATCAGCCACCCAATTGGGTTGCATCGTCATGACTGGTCTTAGGATGCCTCGGCACATAGTATTTGTTAGATACAAGAAAAAGACTCGGTTACCCTGTGTATTTTATCGTTTATCTTTGCTCGTAGTTTAATGTAAAGCGTATAACATACGGTAATGGGTCGGGTAATAAACCCAACCTGTAAGCTCATTCCCATGGCCATTGGGCCGGTTTTGTAACACCTATATAAGCCTCTTCCATGTGTTGGAAGAGGTGGTTAGTCATTTCATTATACAAGTTCCATTTTCTCTTACTAGAACTTTCTCTCTAGTTTTTCTCTCTTTAGAAATCGGCTTAACCCAAATCCTTCCATTGTGTTATGATTTCCAATATCCTACAGTATTGGTTGCTCAATTCCAATAAACCTTATCTATTACTCCAGGAGTTTTTTATGGTGTTATTTCATATTTGTTTGTAAAAATATATCTCTTTTTTTCTCTTTGTAAAAATGGGATTTTTTTTAGTTTTGTGGACCACGAGTCTTTTATTTTGTATATAAACTTTACAAATTTAACCCTAAACTTATAAAAGATGTTATATATACTAGCTCATGTACAGTGTACACTAGCTCATATTTATGATATTGGTTGTGAGTTAAAAATTAATGTATGACAACCATTAAATTTATGGTGCATACTCTTCTCGCCAATAAAAATCTTTTACACACATTTGTCTTTCAAAACATTAAATATTAAATAAGAAAACATTCGCTAAATTAAGCAAAAAAATCCACTAAATTAAACAAGAAAACATTCGCTAAATTAAACAAGAAAACATACAATAAATTAAACAAGTCAACATCCGATAAATTAAACAAGAAATTAAACATAGCATGCATCATGCCGAATTAAATCTTGGTTAAGAGTTCGTACAATGGGACCTATTATGACCGGGCTTTACCTGATTTGAGTCTGTGTAGCGGTGGGTTCAAACCCCGTGGATTATTCGGCCAATGTGTCAGAAACCATGGTTACCAAAAAAATAAAATAATAAATAAATACTCCACATCTTTTCGGTTTGTCCGGGTGACGAATGTCCATCTCATTACGAATTCGACTTGATTTCTTCCTTCCTCGACTAACATTGATTTTTAAGTTATATGCCTTAATCTTCCAACATGAATCTAACCAGTAATCAACATGGGAAGTGGAGTAAAAACTAAAAGATATTGTTGTTTGAACGTTGTAGTGGTGTAAACCGTATGAATAATGGTAAGAGGATTGTCCCCTCTAGGATGGCAAATAGCAAGAGCATATGAACACGGAAACCTTTCCATTTGCCAATTACCATATGTGCATGTTTGTTGAAAGTAATGAACAGTGTGTGTGTTTCTACCTGTATCATTTATACGTAACTTTATGACAATCTTGTTGACACCTTCATATTAGTTAAACTCAGATAAATGATGACTTTGTGCATGGATATAGCGGATACAGAACTTACGCCACATGCGATGTGGTAAAGGTGTATTGCAGCTCATTGCAATGGCACTATGCTTTTTAAAAAGAGCAACAATTCGGTTAAAGGTAAGATCGAAACAAGACTTGATTGGTAGTCATCTAGCTCCTCTTAGTGCATTGTTAATACTTTTTGATATATTTGGTGTTAAGCAACCCCATCACCGATTTTCCTCATACAAAAGACACCATTTACTTTTATCTATTTGTTTAAGATACCGCCAAGCCTCAGGGTTGAGCGCTTTTATCTCTCTTCTGTATCGAACAAATTTTCTTTCCTGCGTGGTGCTTCCAATGGCCTAACAAAACCTTTTGAGGCTTAAGTTGTTGAACTTTTTCATGAAATTACTTCTTGTGTGTCGAAGACATAATCGATGGTATGCTAATGGCTCTTTGCATTATGACAAATTTGACATTGCATTATGCCTATCTATAATAACACATAATTGTCGATCATGTGCAACAAAATTCCTAAACTGATAAAGAAACCAAGACCAGCTATGGGCAGGGACGGTCCCGGGACACCCGTGGATATTTCTTCCATAGTGTTAATTTTGTTAAAAAATCTCAGTTTTTCTTAAATGCACTTGGTCCCTAAAGAATATGTTCCTAGTATTGTTTAGTTTATTCTAAGTGAACCTGATCATTTTGGGTCCTAGTTTCGAGCCTGACTATGGGCAGTCTCTTCATCGACAATAGCATACGCAATAAGCAATATATTATTGTTAGCATCTTTGGTTACAGCAACAAGTAGCTTCCCTCTGTAACAACCCTTCAAATGAGCATTATCAACACAAATAATAGGTGGACATAAACGAAATGCATTAATAGCAGGTCCGAATGCCCAAAAAATAAACTTAAATGTAATGACATTCGGTGAGCTTTGTGGATCATGAAACCACTTCACAATAGTATTAGGATTTGTAGCTTCCAAAGCTGTAATGTACTCCGGTAACATATCAAAGTTGCTCTCTTATGTTTCGTATAGGGTCTCTATAGCTTTTCGTCTACTATGCCATGCCTTTCAATAAAAAACATCAACATTCAACTTGTATATTATATCTGCTTGAATATTTTTCATCAGGTATTCAACATCTTTTTAGATTGAGTGGAGAATGTAAGAAGCAATAGTTTTTTAGTTCAAATTTATGTTATTATTACAAATGCATGATCCAAAGCAGTAGTGTGCATCTACCTAATGAGTAATTTTCCACATATGATTTTTTTTCTTTTTAATTGCACGAATATACCATGCACAGTTGGGTGTATACTCATCCGTACTTTAACTTTCTGTTTTGTCTCGGTGGACACTCTTGCATTGTGCTACCCATTTGTTAATTTTACTTTCAAGTACTTTATACTCCCTATTATTGGCGGTCGACCAAAGTGTTACAACCTTTTTGACTTGTTTTCTACTTTCAAATTGCATTCCAAGTCGAATTTTATTTTCTAATTCACTCCAAACGTCTATATGAACCTTGTCATCAACGTCGTTATCTGATGCATTACCAACACACCATTTATAAATTCCATGACTCCTTGAGAGTGTGATTGACCTGCAACTTCACTCCCATCATTAAAGTCATCTCCAGCGTCACTCTTTGATTCACTGTTATTCTTACTATATTATGAGTTGCATTCATCAAATGTCCCTAATGTATCGTCATTAGGCAATGCAAATTGTGAATTTGGGTCGAGTGTAAAACTACAAAAGAGATCAAGAAAACTAGTGTTTGTGGGTAACATTACATGATAATTTGTGTGGGTATGAGAAAACTACAAAGTATGAATATGATAAGCTTCATCGAATAAAATGAAAACTATTGTTTGGTTAGGTAGACTAGTGAGATTAATGTACAAGGTTGACAAGTGTTTTATAAAGATATGTTAATATTTAATGCTTTGCAAGACAAATATGTGTAAAAGAAATAAATAAGACTTGATCAAACTTTCGCTGCTACTCTAGAGCCACACATGATTTATTACGTTTAATAACAAAACATAGTACCTTTGTCATTAAATTATGAAACATTTAGACACTTTCATATTCACTAAAATGTTAGACAACTTTTGAAAGGACCATTGAAATTATACCTTATATTTAAAAGGCAAGATCGTTGCCCCGAGGCACTGCCACTAATGTTATTATAATACCCGGCCCGACCCGGGTTAATTTGGGTTTCCCACTCCTTTTCTCTCTCGACAAAACACGTAGCAAGTACGTGTCCTCTCATCCCTCCTCTCTTTCACACACACTCCTTCTGGATCTGACTAATATCTGTCTCTCCTCTCTAACAAATCAAACAAAGTAGTTTCATCTTCGTCTCCCATTTTCATTCGTGAATATTCACTTCTTTTTGTGAACCATTGATGGGGGTTTTGAGAGCGGTGAGGTGCTATTAGATTTGCGGTTGATGAGGTTGTTAGATTTTTAGATGAAGAAGACCAAATCAAGGGAAATCAAGTTATTTGGTTCTTCATTCTTGACAACTAATTTTGAGTTTTAAAGATTACTGTGTAAGTTTTTTACATTGTTTAAATTGAATTATGCATTTTTATACGTTTTTAGTTATGTTGATAAATTATTGCACGTCTTTTATTATATATATGATTTTATGCTTATTTTAAAAAGTTGACTTATTTAAACAGATAATATTGATTTATGAGAAACATATATTTTAGAATGTAAGGCACTCTTTGTTTTTGTGTCTTTTGATTTGGTGTGTGATCTTTAATTTGTATACAGATTTGTGAAGGAAAAAGATTTGTTTCACAGATATGTTTGGGTTTTGGTTATGAAAAGGAGGGATGATGGAAGAGGGGAGAAAGAAAAATAGTGTATTTATTGGTGTATATGTTTATAAACTATGGTAATGGGCTATCTATTGGCTGGGATCGTAGTTACTGATTTCATAAATGTTATTGGGTGCATTTAACTTGGTTTGGATGATGTGGTAAGTGGAAGGATGGTAGAGAGCGAGAATCACTCGCCTCAGCAACCTCCACAGGTGCACCCATGCCATGGACTAACCAACGGCTGAAATGCCATCGACATGGGACTAACCAACGGATGAAACGCCATCGTTTCAAATTGTTGGGCTCCTATTTTTTTCTTTTGATGACTTTGGTCTGTTAATTACATCGTTCCAAAAAGTGTTAAAATGTTATGGGCGATGATGATAGTGTTTTGTTTGGTATAGTACGCGTAGTTTACCGAGACATGTGACTTGGCTAGGCAGTTATACTGAGTTTGTGATTGCAGCCATGTCGGGTGTTTGGTACCGCTACTGTATTTATAAATCTGAGCCTCATTTGTTATTGTTATACTTACTCTTGAGGTTGTTTCGTCAAACCTTTTGTGGGAGGTATGCGCCAATTACAAGAACAGGTACTTTTGTTTTACTTTTCTATTAATTGAGTTTCTGCACCTAAATCCGGACAACAAAGATCTTGCCCGACCCTTTAAAACCCAGGAATGTGGGTTAAATTGATACACTCTTAATCTTCTCAGTACACAAAACCCAGGAGTGGGCTTCAAATGTTATGCACCAAAGATCACTTAAATTAGAAGAAAGTGTTCATATGTGGGAATTTTCGTTTGATATTGCAGAGGCAGCGGATAATGGAGTATATGGGTATAGGGAGATTTTTTCTTTTACAAGAAAGTGATATGAGGTCAAGAATGGAAAAAACACGGGCTATAACAAATCCCAAGTACCGTTAGCCACATAGTTCGTTTCATCAGGCGATCTCCTTAATTTAGCCTTGGCGTATACATCATTTTCATCTTCGTGTGCATTGCAATAAGTAGGTAGTCTCATAAATACACCACATTGACGTAGGAATTAGCTAATTTGTTTAGTCCCTAAGAACAAGTATTTAGAGAATGATAACAATGAACAATGCCAGTACTTTAACCAATGATTTTAAAGTTTTAACACGCATAATTTCACTTTACCATCTTTAAATACCTAATCAACTGATCACTTTAATAATCATATTGATTATCACTTAGCATACAAGGGCCAAGCTTTCATGTATTCAATAGCCTCATGGCAATTATGGAATTTGTTCTAATACTGATACCCGCTCTTTTTACTTGCATTCTATGGCTGAAGTCATGCTTTCCGTAATTTTGTTAACTTTGTCTTCATTCGGTTTGTGAAATTGCAGCCCAAAAGAGCTCAGTGGTGGTTCAACCATGTTCCTGGGTATATCAGACCAATTGACCAAGGAGCTTCATGCATAAGCTCATAGCAGCATAAGAATTGCTGTGGATTCATCCCGTGATAGAAAATGTAGTGGATCGGGGATAATTGCTTGCTTTTCTCCTAAACTTCCAAAAGGTAATATGTCTTTGTCCAATTAAATTACTTTTCTCCTAAGCTTCCAAAAGGTAACCTTCGTTATTTGTGAAATTAAAGTCAGGTTATGCAATTTCGAACATCTTTTGAAGTGGCCTGCATATTTTGAAGTCAGGTAACCTTCATATGCATAACCTGCTTCAAAAATTTGTGACATTAAAGTTTTTTAATGATTCAGATCTATGTCGTATCGTTTTCTGATATCCAACAAACAGGATACACATTTGATTGCCAGTTTAGGCTTTAAGACCTTTCAAAAGTGGGTTCTCAGGTAAGTTGTGTTCTTTCTTTTTAGCTGAACCACACATATATATGACACGAGCCTTGAACCTTGGTTGTATGGTTATGGTTTTGTTAGTTATTGGTTTCAACATATCAATGATGGGTTCTGTTGTTGCAGGTATTTAGCTCTATGGGCCAAAAGGAGGGGAAACTACAGAACCAAACACTTTGCATCAGATGCTGAGCAGTCACTCCGCAGTCACCACAAATCCATGTAAGCTGTCAAAGACGAAATCAAGTAATGTTTCTTTGTCTTTTAAATTACTAATGTCTTAACTACGACAGCTAGTGATTTTCATATAATTAACTATTGAAATAGGGTATTGATACTTACATTGGGACATTACTGTGTGTTGGAGATAGTAGTCCTTAATATAACATTTGTGTTTTAATCCATTATTTGAGTAAAACACCATTATTAGAAAGATTAAAACACAATAAATAATGAATTTATTTGTTGTTGGAACATACCAAATGGATTTTCACACACCTGTGACAAGTACAAAAGTTGCAGACTTCTTTTATGAGATTTAAAATATAATAGCAGAAACACTCCTATTTATAAATCTTTAGTTTTGGAACTAGGTCCTATGCAATCTATTCCAACTAGAATTATTAGTTACATTAATTGAAAACTTCGCTTTCCCCTGAAGTTAACAGTCTATAACAAAACATGAAGGATCTTAGATTTCTTGATGTGTATGACAAGCGTCGTGTGTATTCTTGAAGTAATGGTAAGTGTAATGATGCTCGCCAATGCCTTCCTACTGCCTTACGATTAATTTGTTGGACTTGACATGTATTCCAGCGATATCGTTCATCTTCCATAGAGCAGTTTTCAATTGAAAGGTCTGCGTATTGTTAGGGATGGATGGCTTCTCGAGTCATTTGGTTTGACACCCAAGATACGCAGAGATACTTAGTCCTCATCAAAGTCTCAGGTTACTTACTGAAATATTGTAGCTCATTATGTGAATGTTTGGACTTACGAAGCTTTTTTTTTCATGTGATTTGTCGGATATTTGGTCACGAATAAGCAGCTCAATGTACGATTCTTGGAAACAATTGCGAAGTATGATTTAATAAACAAGTCCTCACAATTGTACATTTTTTTTATTTTCTGCACTGCGTATTACTTTAAATCATTCATAAATTGAAGTTATTATCCTAATGCTTTAGTTACCAGGTGTATGTTTTACATTTCATGTTATGGGTCATGGCCACATAAACACCATATGCTCATAGTAGTTATTGGTTTTTATTGGTTCGGTTGTATTGAAAAGCTTTATTGGTTCGATTTAGCCTCGCGCTTCGCAGCGAAGCGCGGGCTAAAAACCTTGTTGATCTGCAAATAGCAAGATCATAAATGAACACTAGAACACACAATAAATATTCTTCACATTTATTTCAACTTTAATACACTTTTGTTTTATCAATTTATGAATCATGCTTCCATATTTACTAGAAGTGTATGTAAAATCTTGAGCAAAATTAAAGGTAAAAATGAAAAATAAAATGGTGCAAAAAGATTTGTGGTACACAAAACTAAAAAAAGACCAATTTTTACAAAGGGAAAAAAGAGACCCATTTTTACAAATATGAAAGTAGCACCATTTCTAAAAAAAAAAAAACTCATCACTCCAGTCACCAATTACTATCTATCTGACTCCTAATATGATATCAAGTATCTCATATTGCAAAAACAGCAAAAAGATTCAAATCTTTACCAAAAGATATTGAGTATAACGAAGACATATACCAAAACAGTTGTGAAGCAAAACTCTTGAGACTTAAGTAAGAACTGATGTTCTCGAACCAACATAAATAACTTTTAATTTAGATATAGATCTTTAATCTTTCACACTTTTGATGGTCGGTTATGAATCCTGGCCTTCTCTTCAACACTCTGGAAATGACCATGGCCTTTGATATCCTCCAAAGCAAGCCTGGATGTCTCGGCCAACGACGACTGCTTCAATGCACACACAGAGCACCCCTTCATCATAAAATCATCTTTCACAACACCATAGTGAAGGAAGCCTCCCCCTCCCACTGGCGTTTTCTCCTTCTCAGTCCTACACAAAAAATATTCAACCTTTAGAATGCAATAATAATGATTTAAGAAAAACTAGCCAAAAAGTGGGTTGTTTCGTTAACCTGTCGTATGCAGTGTTTGCAGAACGAAACTCCTCACCAGCCTTCCCAAACTTGAAAATCTTCTTATTCATTTCAGTCCTGTGGTGATAACCGTTCTGTCCAGCTCTTGCAACAGTGAACAAAACCCTAGCTGGATGCCATGCTTCAATACAAGCAACCTTACGGAGCCCACGGGTCACATGATCACCTTCACAGTCCTTAGCCTCGGTCACACCAATGATGTCGATCATTTCATCTTTCTGGAAAACAGCATAAGTCAACTTTCTGTGCCACATCACCACCGTTCACTTGAATCTCCATCGAATGAGAATTCTTTTGCTTCAAACCTTTCATTTTTCGGATCTGAGTGTGGGCCAGAGCACAGATGACATTGCAGTATTTCTTCTTTTTCTCCGGCTGTGATTGGATATCCTTCTTTCCTGACTCGGTTTCATACTTTGAGGAGTACTTAAATGGTAATCTTTTGTAAGTTTCTTCGAGAGCATGGGTAATACTATAGCTTTCGATTCACGTGGAAATAAGTCAAAGATATAACAATAATATACTCCAAATTTCACGAATGGTTTCAGCTTTTTTTAACGCATGTGTGTTTTATACAGGCATTTGATAAGCTTCTTCCAGTTCTATAAAGGACAAGGTTTGACTTTTGAGTCGACCAAAAAACACTTTTTTGTCCATGTTCGTTAAAAAATACTCCAAAAATATTAAAGGAGAGTTATATTGAATACCCTTTATTCTTTGGATACTGAGAGACTGATTCAAGCCTTTCATCTAAAACTCATCTATGACTAAGATTAAAACTTACTTATTAAACAACAAAAAAGAAAATTAATAAACAAAGCGGAGGGGTATTGTGGTCATTTCACGTCCCACACCAACCACACCTCCAATCACTCACACCCCGTCTTTTAGATCTATCACTATCTCTCCCTCTCATCTAACACACACTAAAAACGCACACAAACAAATCAGATCTGAATCAATAATCACGAACATCTAATCAATCAATCATCTCATTCGTAAATCGATTATCTCCTTCTTCAGTTCATTAACATCAGGTAAAGTTCATCCGATCTGTTTTTATATATCTTTTTTAGCTTATTTGATGTAAATAAGCTTATAATTCAGCTTATCATTTTTTAGCTTATTTGATGTGAATTTATCTAAGAATTTAGTTTTGATGTGAATAAGATGATCGCTTTTTGTAGCTTATGAATTTATCCTTTTTTAGCTTATTTGATATGATTAAGCATATGAATTTATCATCATCTGAAATTATATTATAAATTTAGCTTATTTACGAATTATGTGAATTTATCGTGTTGAATGATAAACTAGGTTATTAGGTGATTGATGTGAATAGGCTAATGAATTATCATCATCTGAATTGATTATGCTGAATTATATGCTAACTTATTAGCTTATTTTTATGAATCATCAGGTTTTATGGCTTAATCTACGCTGAACAGATATAGTATGACCTGTTAGTGAAAAATCATATATGATAAGTTGCCTGAAAAAACTGTAAAAACTTATGTACTATATCATATATGATATAATAAGCTAGGTTTTAAGCATTTATACTATATCATATATGATAATGTGCTTGAAAATAAAATACAAGCAGCTTGTGATCTCCTAGTAAGTACTAAAAAGTTAGTTTTGTGATAATCTGCTTGAAAGTCAACTTCTGTAACACTATAATATATCATATATGATAATGTGCTTGAAACTAAAATACAAGCAAGTCTGTCATCTCCTGGTGAGTAATTAAAAGTTAGTTGTGTGTAAGATATCATATATGATAATCTGCTTGAAAGTCAACTTCTGAACACTATAATATATCATATATGATAATGTGCCTGAAATAAAATCAAATCTTTTTATTTGTGTAGAGAAAGCTATTTTCAAAGCATTTTGAAGAATTCAGTCATCTCAATGCCATAGAAGTGAACATTAAGAAACAACAATCATCAGACCAAAGTGAGCTACAAAAAGACAATGCAACAGAGTGTGGGGTTTTCTTAATGATGCATATGGAAATCTACAACGGAGTGATTACAAAGAACGGAGTGTAGGGTTTGCAAAGACACTCCATTTATTTTCTATAGACGATACGCACACGAAAAAATGTGATATCCATTTATTTTCTATAGACGATTTTGTAAACCTTCTGAAACTAGTACAATGTCTTGCGGATTTGATATTGAATATTATGTCTATTTCATAATCACTCGTAGAAATAGCATTAGAACAGGACACATGTTATCATTGTTTAAACATCAAGTATGATAGCTGATAAATCAGTGATGATCATGTTAAATCATATGTGATTTATGAAAGAAATCACATATGATACATTGTTACCAAATTGTAAAATACAAATATCACATATGATAATTCAAATGTAAAAGAAACTGATGTAAAATCATATATGATTTCCTAGAATATCACATATGATATATAATAGAATCACATTCATGTAACATAATAAACAACAATATTCAAGTGGAAAAAGAATTATAACATTTGTTCATATAACAATCAAACATAAAAGAGTACATTTTAAACAACAATTTCTTCTTGAACAACAACTTAATGTTAAACCACGACTTGTTCTTGATCTTCAAACCTCTTAGGGCACCCCTCTTGTTGTGATCAAAACTTCCACATAATGAACAAGCATTCATGCTCTTCAATTCTGAAAATATAAAATAAATATAAAAGAATAAATAAACTGTTTTTTGAAAAAATAAAATATCATATATGATAATCACATGCCATATACATATGACAAAGCAATATCATATATGATATACGTATGAAAAGTATCATATATGATATATGATATATCAAACACATTAACCAAAAGCTACTTAAAACTGCTTATTGCTAACTGATAAGCTAAATACACCTTAATTCAGCTTATATTAACAAATTAATCTAATAGAGCTTATTCAGAACATAGAAAATAACTAATAATAAAGCTTATTAACACTAGCAACATAAATAAGCTAATAAGATACCTTATACCTCATCAAAATAAGCTAATAAGCTAGCTTAATGTTAAACCACGACTTGTTCTTGATCTTCAAACCTCTTCGGGCACCTCCTCTTGTTGTGATAAACTTTCACATAATGAACAAGCATTTATGTTCTTCAATTCTAAAAAAATATAAA
Source organism: Tanacetum coccineum (assembly GCA_026074375.1). Classification (NCBI taxonomy): domain Eukaryota; kingdom Viridiplantae; phylum Streptophyta; class Magnoliopsida; order Asterales; family Asteraceae; genus Tanacetum; species Tanacetum coccineum. Next base: position 12,022 of record BQNB010066632.1, read on the forward strand.
ATGAATATAAAAGAATAAATAAACTGTTTTTTGGAAAAATAAAATATCATATATGATAATTACATGCTATATACATATGACAGAGCAATATCATATATGATATACGTATAAAAAGTATCATATATGATATATCAAACACGTTAACCAAAAGCTACTTTAAACTGCTTATTGCTAACTGATAAGCTAAATACACCTTAATTCAGTTTATATCAACAAATTAATCTAATAGATATTAACACTAGCAACATAAATAAGCTAATAAGATAGCTTATAATTCATCAAAATAAGTTAATAAGCTAGCTTATAATTCAGCAAAATAAATACAGATGATGATGATTAATAAACTTATTTATATAAATCACCTAATAAGTTAGTTTATCACTAGCAACAATTGATTCAGATCATTTGTTCAAAATAAGCTGATTATAAGCTCATAAAATTGAATGATGATAAATAAATAAGCTTATTCAAATCAAATAAGCTAAAACAAAAACAGATCTGAACCTGATGTTAATCAAATGAAAAAGGAGATAATCGATTCAAAATAAGATAATCGATTAAAGATCGATCGATTAGTTGTTTGTGTTGATATTAGTTGTGGATCGAGGTGTAGAAAGAGAAAAAAAAGTTTAGGAAAACACACATTATGTGTGTGTGTATTATGAGATGTTTATCAAAAAATAGATATATATATTGTACAAAATTATCCCTCTAGTGTAAGAGGAGAGTTATATTGGATACTCTCCATTTCTTGGATACGGGGGGGCTGATCCAAGCTTTTCATCTAAAACCCATTTATGGCTGAGATTAAAACTCACTTGTTAAACAAAAAAAAAGAAAATTAATAAAAAAAGCGGAGGAGTATTGTGGTCATTTCACGTCCCACACCAATCACACCTCCAATCATTCACACCCCATCTTTTTTAGATCTTTCTCTCTCTCTCTCTCTCACCTAACACATACTAAAAACACACACAAACATATCAGATCAGAATCTATCATCACGAACATCTAATCGATCGATCATCTCCTTCGTAAAAGGATTATCTCCTTCTTCAGTTCATTAACATCAGGTAAAGTTCATCCGATCTATTTTTATTTATCTTTTTAGCTTATTTGATGTGAATAAGCTTATAATTCAGCTTATCATTTTTTTAGCTCATTTGATGTGAATTTATCTACGAATTTAGTCTTGATGTGAATAAGATGGTGGCTTCTTTTAGCTTATGAATTTATCATTTTTTTAGCTTATTTGATGTGATTAAGCATATGAATTTATCATCATCTGAATTTATATAAATTCATCATCATTTGAATTTATATAAATTCAGCTTATTTGACAAATTATGTGAATTTATAGTGTTGAATGATAAGCTAACTTATTAGGTGATTGATATAAATAAGCTTATGAATTATCATCATCTGAATTTATTATGCTGAATTATAAGCTAACTTATAAGCTTATTTTTTATTTGAATTATCAGGTTTTATGGCTTAATCTACGCTGAACAGATATAGTATGACCTGTTAGTGAAAAATCATATATGATAAGTTTCCTAAAGAAACTGTAAAAACTTATGCATATATGATAATGTGCTTGAAAATAAAATACAAGTAGTTTGTGATCTCTTGATGAGTACTAAAAAGTTAATTTTGTGTATAATATCATATATGATAATCTGCTTGAAAGTCAACTTCTTTAACACTATAATATATCATATATGATAATATGCTTAAAACTAAAATACAAGCAAGTCTGTCATCTCATGGTGAGTAATTAAAAGTTAGTTGTGTGTATAATATCATATATGATAATCTGTTTGAAAGTTAACTTTTTACCATTATAATATATCATATATGATTATGTGCTTGAAAATTGATTCAAATCTTTTTATTTGTGTAGAGAAGGTTATTTTCAAGGTATTTTGAACATCCCAAGCATCCAAAGGCCCAAGAAGCTCATGAATTTTCATTTCACGTTCAAAATGTATTCTCGTTTTTTTCTTGTAATCTCCGTATGGAGTTTTGACGTCTACGGACGATTATTAGAAACTGGTACAATGTGTTGCTAAAATAGTTTAACTTTCTTGGTACTATGTCATGATGTTTTATGCTGAAATGAAAATGGCGAAACATTTGCGGATGTGATTTTGATATTATGTCTATTTTTTATAAGTTTTATTGTCTATTTTGTATAAGTTTTATTGCACATATTCATAATCACTTGTAAATAAAAGCATTAGAATAAAAAAACATGTTATTATTGTTTAAATATCAAGTATGATGATTTGATATTTTAGTGATGATCATGTTAAATCATATGTGATTATTGAAAGAAATCACATATGATAGTTTACTACTAACTTGTGAAATACAAATATCACATCTGATATATAATAGATTCACATTCATGTAAGATCCAAATCAACCAGAATCAAGTAAAATAGAATTTCTAACACTTGTCCATATAATAATCAAACATTAAACATATTACTTTCAAATATCACATATGATAATTGTAATGAAAACAAAAATAATGTAAAATCATATATGATTTCCTAGCATATCACATGTGAAAAAAAAGAAACAATTTGATGGATTTATCATTGAATCAACAAAGTCTTCTTATTTTTGAAACAAACCTTCTTCTTGAACCAAGTATTCTTCGTCTTGAACTAAATCTTCTTTTTCTTAAATAAATTCTTCTTGAATCACAACTTCTTGTTGAACCACGACTTGTTCTTGATCTTCAAACCTTAGCTCCTCTTGTTGTGATCAAAACTTCCACATAATGAACATGCATTCATGTTCTTCAAAACGTTTTTCAATCGATTTTTCCTTTCCTCCTTTAATGCGCAACTTTCGACGTCCTTTGGGCGTTCCAACAGATGGGTTGTTAACATCAACTACAGGCGTTGCGACTCCAACAAGTTGATCCAGATTATCAGCCTTGTTCTTTTTTAAAGTCAGTCTCATCATAGATTTTTTGCACATATCTGTAAGCAGAAAGCAAGAAATTAAAAAAATGAAAATGAAAATATAAATAAGTTGTTTCATGACAAAAAGCAAAAAAACACATATGATATCACATATGATATATCCAATAAAACAGACTATGTGATATCACATATGATAAATCTAACAAAATGAAATATCACATGTGATATCACATATGATATATCAAACAAAATAACCTTAATTATAAACACATTAACCCAAGCTAAAATCACATATGATATATTTCATATCAGCTTAAAAACTGATTATTGCCACCTGATAAGTTAAAAACCAGCTTATATCAGCAACTTAATTCAATCAAACACCAAATTAACTTATTAATGCTTATTAACACTAACAAATGAACTATTCTAGAAAATTTTGCGAAACACTACTTTGCTCACTTGATATCACATATGATATATCAAACAAAATAACCTCAATTATAAACACATTTACCCAAGCTAAAATCACATATGATATATTCCATATCAGCTTAAAAACTGATTATTGCCACCTGATAAGTTAAAAATCAGCTTATATTAGCTTATATCAGCAACTTAATTCAATCAAACACCAAATTAACTTATTAATGTTTATTAACACTAACAAATGAACTATTCTAGAAAATTTTGTGAAACACTCCTTTGCTCACTTGATTGAATAGAATCCAAAAACCTGATAATTCATCAAAATAAGCTAATAAGCTAGCTTATAATTTAGTACAATAAATTTAGATAATGATAATTTATAAGCTTATTCACATCAATCATCTAATAAGTTAGCTTATAATTAAACACAACAAAATTCATATAATTCGTCAAAATAAGCTGATTTATAAGCTTATAAATTCAGACATCAATCAACTAATATGTTAGCTTATAATTCAGCACAGTAAATTCATATAATTCGTCAATAAGCAGATTATTAAGCCTTAAAAAATTATGATAGATAATTCAATAAGCTTTTACTCATCAAATAAGCTAAAAAATAATAACAAACAACATATCTAGATCTGATGTTTAACCTGATGTTAATGAATCATAGAACGAGAATCGATTGATGATAAGATGATCGATTGTTGATCCCCGAGTTGATATTTGAATCAGTTGTGTATATAATCATTCTAATGAGAGAGTAAAAAAGAATGATACGATAGAAAACACACACTATGTGTGTGTGTATTATGAGATGTTTATCAAAAAATAAATATGTATATTGTACAAAAATACCCCTTTAGTGCAAATAGGCAATTTAATCTCATCTCAATCGATGAGATGAAGATGAAGGGTGGGGATGAGTCCCCCGGTATCCACAAAATGTTTGGTATCTAAATGAACTTAAATCCACCATTATATTATATGTGTTCGGTTTTTTTCAAAACCAAATAAATGTATAGAATTGCGAGAATCAATTTTAATCTTTGATTAAAATAATTTATAGCTGAAAATAAAATGACATTCTTGTAAATATATTAAAATTATAATGGTGGATTTTTATTTTCAGAACCAATATTAGGGTCCCTTTCTTTTCAGAACCAATATTAGTGCGAGAACTAACAGAACCACTCTAAACCAATCATATTTTTTTAAATATTAATGATTTTTATTTAATCTAAAGGGCATATTTGTAAAAGACATTTTTTGAACTTATTTTTTATTTAAAACTCATTTTTGTATAAATTTTTAATTTTTGTTTTTTTTGCTTTTTTCTTGATTTTTATTTTTTGAACTTGTTTTTATTTAAACTTATTTTTTTTAAATCCTTAAATTTCGTTTTTCTTTTTTGCTTTTCTTTTGATTTTTTTGTCCTTTTATGTAGCATACGTGTTTTCAAAATGTTAAGTACATATATGTTTTTCGGAATTAATTTTTTATTTTTGTTTTTAAAATGTTTTTTTAACATACATGTCTTTCAAATAGTAAGGTGCATATATGTAAATTTATAACAAACAAAAACATACATGATATACATACAAAACTCGATATCAATTGAAATACAATTTTAATACATGAATTTAATCGATTATACAAGTGTGCACTAAGAATATTTAATGCAAACGGAAATGTAAACATGTGTATTTGAAGTTTCTCATCAAATTACTTCGAACATGTATGCACGCCTTCCAAGAACATACATGCAAAGCTTTCAATGAACATACATGCAAGTCTTCAAAAAACATATGTGTACTTCCCGTCTCTCATCAAATTCTTTAGAACATATGTGCACGGCTTCAAAGAACATACATGCACGCCTTCAATAATCGTATTTCTTCAAATACTTCATTGCTATCATTATCTTCATTAATCTGTACAAACATACCTAAAAACAATTAAACCATAAACAAATAGAAAAATAAATTTCTATATCCTTTATATACATTACTCGACGAGCGTGCATACTTCTTATTATCAAAATGATCTAAACTATTTTGATCTTCAACCACCAATATATGTATACATAAAAAGAATAACATTATCCACTCTTTGACTTTTACATAAGACCTTTAAAGTATAATCAAATCATAGTATTGAACCATTCTTGAATACACCCACAACACATATTTCATGAACTAGGAAGAATATCAATTAATTAACCGGTTAATATACCCATATTAGAACTACACATGTATTTTGATAACCAACAGAAAGTTACCTGTTGATTTATAAAAGAACTAAAATTTTTATAATACTCAAACATATTAGATGTGCAACCGTGAACGAGATGGTGAAACAAGTACATGAATAAATAACAGCCTTAAGAAGTTAAAATACAAAAATTATACATCAAAACGAAACAGTAAAAGTCTAGAAAAATTCCAATCCTATCACAATAGACCCATACCCGTTTGAAATCCTAACGATATAAGTTTCGAAACACAAACTATTTCTTGTTAGTCAATATTCAGAAAGAAAAAACAATGTATCTTCGATGAGATATCTAATATCAACGTAAATAATGACGATCGAACCCATATTGTTCTAATGTTCGATCGAGTAATGTAAAAAAAACAAGTTCTAAAAACTAATTAGACATAAGTTTTGACTAAAAGTAGAATAAAATCATTTAAAATATACAAACAAATACAAAAACAACAATTGATACCTGAATAGATGATGGAACAAAAGAACATATTGATCAGTTTTCTTAGATCTGGTGTTGTCGTCTACCCAGAAAGAAACATGAAGGGTAGACGTCAGTTTTACGAGTGGGGAGAGAAAGAACGATGGTGGTGGTGGTGGTTAATGGTGGATTTTTGTAGCAAGATTGTGACGAAGACACCAAGCGGCGGCGACGGCTAGATCTTGGAGAAGGGATAGAAACGTGTGAAAGTGATGAGTGGTTTGGGATATGTAACTGATTGTCAGGTCTTAAATTTTGTTTATTTTAACATAATTAAAAGTTCCTATAATACCCTTCTTTATTTAATTTAATATATTTTATTTTTCATTTAATTATCAAAATGCCATACTGCATTTATATATTGTACTTTATGTATTATTAAGAGTAAAAAGGGTGGTTCTGTCAGTTCTTTCACTAAGAATGGTTTTGAAAAGAAAGTACCACATATAATATATTATATCATATACTACATATATTTTTTTATTTATTTAAATATATAATTATTTGTATGTGTCGTGTGTGTGTGTGAGGTATATATATATTATAATATATATATATATATATATATATATAATAAATATATATATATATTATTTATATTTATATATATATATTTATATATATATATAGGTGTGTGTGTGTGTGTTGTGTGTGATGTATGTGTATGTGTGTGTGTGTAGATATATATATAGATATAGGGATGGGTTCTAGAGGAAAACCATTATTTTGCTAGAAAATACTCAGAAAACCAAACAGATGCCCATAAAAAAACAAACAGATACTCTAATTTTTCAGTCTAAAAATTGGATTTTAGGAAAATATGGCCTCGATATACTGTCTGTAAAAACTCAAAAAATCCAAACAGATGCCCTACTTTTTCAGGCCGATATAAAGATTTTCTAGGGCATCTGTTTGTTTTTTTGGCATATGTTTGTTTTTTTTGTTTTTTCAGAGTGTAAATCGAGGCATATTTGCCCGAAAAAACAATGTTTAAGCCTGAAATAAATTAGGTATCTGTTTCGGTTTTTTTTTAGGCATTTGCTTTGGTTTTTCATGAGTTTTCTGGTGTTCTACCATAAATTAGGTTTTCTCATGATCTCATTCCCTATATATATATATCATATATATACATTTTTATAACATATATTTTACATATATATATTTTTATATATAATATATGTTTTTATTGTGTATATTAATCTTTTATTTATATGTGTGTGTGTGTGTGTTTGTGTGTGTGTGTGTGTATATATATATATATATATATAGACACACACACACACACACACAACACATCATTTTTATATATATATATTGATTTATTTTATACTATTTTTATAATATTTATATAGTTTTATACACACATATTTATATATACTAGTTGCAGAACCCCCCGATGGGCGGGTATGATTTGTGATTATTATTTTTCAAATTTAAGTAACGGTTAATGAATTACGAACAATGTAAATTTTTTATAGAGTGAATAACAAACAAAAAAATGTACGGTAATTCGATAAGATGAAATAAAACTTAATAAAGTATTCGTCACGTGCAAGTATACAAAAAAGAGTACATGATAAGCAATGTGAAGACTAACATGAACGTGTATTCCTTTTCAAAGAATCGTAACTACGAATGTAATATGTAATGTATGATTGTTAGCTCGGAAAGGAGTACATGGTACGCAATGTGAAAGCTAACAATTTTAGGGGACAAAGCTAATAATTATAAACACCATAACTTATTTATTGAGTGCAATTCATCTATATGTTCATTCATACACAAGTTAATAATCTGTTTAATGGGCTCGTAAACAAACCCACGTTTACAATCTGCTGACCCGGTATTCTTAGTATTTGGGTAGTCTATTTTCTCGTATTTGGGTCAAAGTTGTTGTCGCCCCATAGCCATTCCATCATCTTCGACTCATTAACACCAAACTTAGGAGCATAGATTTTCGCAAAATTAGTCAAAGTAAAAACAGATATCACAAATTGACTTGAATGAGTTTGGTTTCATACCTACACTTTCCTGACATTTTGGCGTATACAGAAACTTGTTTTGGACAAGGCCTATTTTTCTCTATCATTCATAAAAAAGAGTAAAAAATGACAATACATGATTGCAAACCTGATGATGGTGATGAACTGACGTGGGTCTTGATATCTGATAAGCAACTATCCGCCAAGAATAGTGGTTCAAGGGCAGGCACATGTGTTCAAGCTTGTGGCATTATTGTACATGCACTGGCCACCAGATTGTGTGCAGTCGGTGCAAGGGCCGACTCTGACATTCCACTTGACCTAAACCCCTTGCTGGACAACAGGACCCAAATAACATGATCTACCCCGAATACAAATTGAATTATAATAAGATGATTTTAATATGGTTGTTTTCAAAAAGTAACATGCTTCTAAAAGAAGAAACTTACCAGCAATTTAAACTATATCATGTAGGTTTGACATACACCAGGAGCATCAAGTACTGCAAGATATGTTGTAGCTTTATAGTTGGGTTCCAACGATGTTAAAGTTTTCTCATTCCCACTTGTTAAGGGGCATACTTAGTGATTATGATATCTATTGTTTTATACCGAGCCAAATAAACACCACTACAACCTGTGCAAAAATCATTTGAACCCATGTATGTAGTTGCAATAAATATCATAGTAATTCTTGTTCCTGGTGTATGGCTTACCTAAATGAAAGAACTTAAATTTCACAAAAGAATTACTAATTTCTGATGGCTCTATTTACTGCCTAAAATCAAAAAGCTCACCTGATCAATAATACAAAATAACTACCAATGTTAAATATGTATTCACCTTCTATTCAGAGGCGTTTATTATCAATAATAACTAACTTGATTACTCATCATTGTTTTAAGTTTTCAAATTAGTTGTAGACGTCTTGATTTGCTCTTTGGTAATTTTAGATACCGTTGTGTCCTACACGAACACAATGATAAAATGGTACATATAAGCTAAAACAACCCAAAATCAAACCATTTAAATCTCAAAAAGGCACTTATTCATAACAAATTAGTTGACGTGGCAGCACGCGATAAGTAGATATCAGAATAGTTAAAAAAACAGATTATCATGTTTTTTATTCAGGATTCAGGAATAATTAAAGTTAGTAGTATCAAATAACCTGAATTCAAATTTGATTTTGGTTGAAATTACTCGCATAGAACCTACTATATTCCAGTTAGTCGGAGGACCAGAAAGAACCTAATAGTCACCAGGTCTCAGGAGTTAGTTAACTTACATGGTGATGACATCACCGTCCATGTTGATGATGGAGTGGATGATGTCATTGAAGTTGGAGTAGCACATATGGGTGTGGATCTGTAGAAGACGTGTCAATTTAACATGGGTATGTTAATTCATCTTAGAGAAACATTAAAAATAAGAAACCATTAAAACAGGAAAATCTATATACCTGGGTGGTGTCGGCAACGCCCACATTGATGATTCTGAAAGAGTGGACAACCCAGTCTAAGTAGAAAGCATGCTCGGCTTTCCTGGGTGGCAATCCCTCTCTCAAATCAGCCTCATCAATTTGGATGACTGTGATTCCAGCTTTTTCAAGATCCTCAACTTCATCCTTGATAGCCAAAGCAATCTGGTAGCAAGTTTCAAAATATGAATACAATCAAACAAACACAAATATCATGTTTAGTGGTGTTCTTGGTGGAATGATTTAAAAGGTGCGTGTTTGGTTTTGTGATGATTTATACTTGGGCTGGTCATTACGAACAAAAGACTAGTTAAGAATGGTGACTGGAGTAAGCATGCCCTTCATTGGGCGCTTAGTCACTTCTTGAGCTATTGAGGACCAGAAGACGGTCATGGCCTTAGGTCGGCTGACATCACCATAGATGATTTACCTGCATGGAAAAAGATGTGGTATCTGGAAGCCTTATAAAGCGACGCTGTATAGCTCTTGATTTCTGTTAGTTTCCAAATACTTGAGTTATCCATGGACTCATCTCCGATTCTAAGATTAACATCAACCAAACTTCACTTGTCACTAATCTGCAAGTACGGACCAAGTTAAAACGGAAGCATCATGACTAAGAAAATCACATCACTCTAAAAACATTTTTGATGCTTCTATATTGCTTATTTTTTACAGGCCAGACGAAATGCAACCATAAAGTTATTGAGGTTCCAGATTACGGTACTAATATACATAGCATTTTTCGCATATTGTTTTTTATAAACAAACATAAATATATAGTAGTGAGTAGTCCTGATATGTATCATAGCATTTAGTATATAAAACTATCTACCAGGTATACTGTAGGCTCCAACAGCAAGAATATTAGCCACTGTCAGCTACACGTCATTGCCGCATTTAAGGTGTCCTAATTCATGAGCCAAAACAGATTGTCCATGTATATACCATATCATGTTAATTACACTCAACCTATTTGTAAAAGAACTGACAAAGTTTGTAAGAAAATAATAACAAAATTTACTTACCTGCAAAGTATAAATGTAACGAAAGGTGGTTTTAAGGGGCATACATATGTTGGACCTATAATGTTATAAACAAAAGTTAAGGGTACTAATATGTATTATAGGCAATTAGAAAAAAAACAGTTAGAAAGTTAGTTATAGGCAGTTAGAAAAAAGCGGTTATTTGGCAGTTACAAATGAAAAGACACACCTGTTGGATCAAACGAACCAACACAGCTTTTCATTCGTACCTATTCGTGTTGTATAAATAGAATCTATGTAAACCTTATCAGATTGGACAAATCATTAATAAAACAACGTTTATTTCATTTCTGGTATTTCGTAACAAGGTTTAGATCAAAGATCTTTTGTTAGGGACCAATATTTGGTATTAGAGCAGGTTTGAATAAACCAGAAATCATCATATACCAGTTCTTTGTCCTTGTTTTGAATCAAGAGAGAACCAGTTTTCTTTCGGCAAAACAAAACTTTGCAAAAATAAGATCGAACACACAAATCAAAAATCATATTCGTGTGTTATCAAACGAGAATCTAACTATCTGTCACCAAGGGATTAATCACTTCTGTGATTAAATCAACCGACATCAAAAAGGGTTTCATTTGTTTTTGCAAGATCAGTTTGTTCTAGAACATCAAACCGAAAAGAAATCATAACCCAGAATCATCAGAATTCACAGGTTAGGCACGGTTAAGATCCAAAACCAAGATTCAAAACAGAAAACAACATCGAAAGGGGCAGAAATCAAAATCATTAGAAAGAGGAACAAACACACTTGTGTTTAGAAGATACAAGTATCGCACCCTTAATCGAATCATCAATTGATTCAGATTACCCACAAACGCCCAAATTTTAGACGACTTTTCAAGATCCTCAATTCCAGCGAAACCCTAATTTCGCACAACAATCAAAGGGACGCCAGTGAATCAAGAAGATCACAATTGGCAGAAGATATAACGGTTAAACCGACCAATTAATCGGCGGTTAACCACCAAAGGAAAAAGAAGCAGAAGCAGTCTCAACAAGAGACGCGTCAATCTCTAAAGAAAAGAAAGAGGCGCAAGTCTAATAACATAAAAGAGGCACCGGGTTATAACCCATCAGGTTTTTTCAAAAAACACACTTAACCCCCTCCACTTTTAGTTATTGATATAATATACTTGTGATAATATATATTGTATAGATAATTTAAAAAAACAAGTTTTGTATTTTTATCTAAAGAAAAAACCCTTTTCATTTTTACAAATACAAAATAGCAAGTTAAACCAAACCCTTGTGGTTCACATAGTAAGTAAGAAGAAAAAACCTAGTATTTAAACGAATCCTTACCGTGGCAAAGTAAGCATTAAGAGAAATACTATTGTTTTTTATAAAAAAGGTAAGAGAAAACGTAGTGTTTCACCCCGTAAGAGAAACTTCAGTGTTTTAACCAGTAAGAGAAACCTCGGTGTTTCAAAACAAGTAAGGAAGTACGCAAGTAAGAAAGTAAGCAAGAAATAACGTAAGTAAGAAAGCAACAAAGCATGACGAAAGGAGAAACATCTACACCAACTCGTGAGCAAAATATAGCACTTCAATGTCCGAAACTGAATGAATCAAACTACACCACATGGGCAATTATGATGGAAACTATCTTAAAGGCTTATGGCCTTTGGGAAACACTTGAAGCTACATAAAAAGTAGATGAAAGAAAGATACATACAACAAAAGCAATGATTCTCACAACATTGCCGGAAGATATTCTAATGCAAGTTGCACAGTACGAGACTGCAAAGGAAGTATGGGAATCAATTAAAGTACGATATATAGGAGAGGAACGAGTTCAGAATGCACGGCTACAAACTTTAAGGAGCGAATTGGAGACTTTGAAAATGAAAAACAACGAAACCGTAAGCGACTTTGCCAGAAAATTAGGAAGCATAAGAGGCAAATTTAAAAGTCTTGGTTCAACTCTTAAAGACAAAACACTCGTCAGAAAGTTACTGAACTCCGTTCCAAAGAAGTTTCTACCGATCGTAGCATCTATCGAGCAATATTCTGAGATTGATGAAATGTCATTTGAAGAAGCAATGGGAAGAATAATAACTTTTGAAGAACGCATCAAAAGTCAAGATGAACCGGAAGAAAATTATTAAAACAAACTTCTAATGGCAATATCAAGTACTCAAAATCATGGTAATGGTCGAGGAAGAAACTTTAGTAATGAAGAAAAAGGACGTGGAACAAGTTTTCAACAAAGTACAAGAGAACAAAACAAGAATAAAATGAGATGCTATGAATGTGGTGACTTAGGTCATTTTGCACGCGAATGCATCAAATGGAAGAAGAAAAACAAGCAAGAAGAGTCTCATCTCTTTTACGAAACTAACAATGAACCCACATTGCTGTGAAGTCAAGTGAAGAAGACTCGATTATAACATTAGGGGGGAGATTATTGGACCTATATTGTTATAAACGAAAGTTAAGGGTACTAATATGTATTATAGGCAGTTAGAAAAAAAATAGTTAGAAAGTTAGTTATAGGCAGTTAGAAAAAAGCGGTTATTTGGCAGTTACAAATGAAAAGACACACCTGTTGGATCAAACGAACCAACACAGCTTTTCATTCGTACCTATTCGTGTTGTATAAATAGAATCTATGTAAACCTTATCAGATTGGACAAATCATTAATAAAACAACGTTTATTTCATTTCTGGTATTTCGTAACAGAGTTTAGATGTAACGAAAGGTGGTTTTAAGGGGCATACAGATGGTGTCTTTTAATTGCTATGCTATGATGGGAATAAAGATAACTTGTGAAACATTATATTTGTATGTTAGACAAACAATTAAGATGAACGGTAAATCTGACTTTGTTTAGGATTTAATAAAAATATTAAATATACCTCTGGCTTTCCATGGACCAGAACATCGATGTGTAGGTCTTCCTGGAGTTAGACAACTTTGTAAATCTCCTCCTTGATGTCTTTAACATATTCTTCCTCGGAGATATTATAAAAACATGGTTTTGTTAGAACGATATCTAGAAAACATATCATTATGATCGTCAATATATGCTCATAACAAGAAGTTTATCATTATGATCGTCAATCCAAACAGATGGCCTTATAAACTAAATAACATGTATTTTCAATCCTAATAACTAAAAAGCTAACAATCATACAAACATCTATTTACAGCAGTCTTTGAGAACTCCAGGGAGTTATAAAGCTTATAATAGGCAATTAGGCACATCTTCAAATTCAGATTCTTTTTCTACGTGAGTGATTACCATGAAGCGTCATCACGACGCAATAGAGAAAAGGCAAAAAAGCATCCGCAATGCACCTCAGATTCTTGGTAAATCCAAAATGATCATGAAGATCCTTAAAGAGCGAAAACATCCTAACATAGATGTGGATTATATGGCATACCTGGAAAAGTGGCATGCATAACAATGTCACAACAATATCTCAGATTATGCATTTTTTTAGAGATATTTTTTAAATCATTCAATAGAATTTACTTGACCATAAAGCGAGTTGATCGAGGATCCCCTTGCCTTACTGCTATACCTTGGTTACACAACAAATTATTGTGCTTGAGATTGTTGTTGGAACTCCAGAAAGTCTATGATTACCCTAATACCAACAAAACAAACATATACATAAACAATGGGACACAATAATGCACAAGAACCTAATGTATGTTAGCATGATCAAAACTTTGAGTTGCTAAGAAACGTGACCATACACATGGCACTTTCAAACATCCCATCTAACTTCTCCCAAACAGAAGAATGAGCTTAATAATTAAATGATTAATGCGTTTTTTTTAATCCATATCTTTTGTAAATAATGTATAATTATCTATATGTTTTCCAAATTTAACTGGTATTTAAAAAAAAGCATGATATATTTGATTTTCATTGTATATCACAACTTCTAGCTTGCTCGACACATGTTCAAATCTTGTAAATGGCATATTAAAAAAACGAATTTTATCATTAAAAAAATTAGTTTTAAAAAATCGAATTTTATCTTAAATGGATATAATTTAAATATTTTGAAAAAATAAAGAAAAAATAGTGATGACATAGATTGCATGATGACATGGCGTTATGATGTGACATAAAATTTTCAAATGTCTCATGTTATATATAATGTATAGATATATATAAATTTCACTCTAAGAACGTGAATGAGGGTAAGCACTCGAGGACGAGTTCTTCTAAAGAGAGGGAAATGATGAGGACATGATTCAAGAGTAAGGATACTGCAAAAAATAAGTAACCTTAAAGATGGAATTACCATTAATTTTAATATTAATAATATGATTTCCATATTTTGTTTATCGACTTTTATTTGGTTTTCATATTTTGTTTATTCTAGAATAATCTTGCTGACTTTTTCCTCAAGTTTAGTTCCTCTATAAATATAGGGTTTGAGTTTATTGTGTATTCATTCAATAATTCAATTATCAATAAAATCAAGACTTCAGTCTTTTATCTCTTTGTAATTTGTCTTGAACCTTAGTTAGGTTTATAGCACGCTTTCGTTCTGCATCAAAAAACAGTTATAATAAATTATAAAGGGTGACTATTCGTTAGAATATGGTATGCACCAGCACCACCAAACCAACTTCAATATTGCACCACCACGTGTGGTGTTGGACACCCGTTATGGGAGACCATCTGTGAAGGGTGCCCACTGCGTGTGGTTCATCCTCCGGTTTAAGAAGGAAAAATAAAACATGTGGTACATTTTACAATATATATTTTGAAAACCAATGCCAGACCAAGATATCGATCTGTATATTACGTGGAAACAAAAAGAACAATAATCAATGCTAAAATAAAAATATGATGCTTATGGCTACTTCATATATAGATTGGGTGACACGAACGTTTCAATCAAGGCTGTCAAACTGTGGGATCATTTTTGTCTCTGCAGGATCTGTATCGTAGGATTGGATCGGGATCGTACGATCCTACTAATTTGTCATGTTTTGTAAACTCGGGATACGCAAGTCAAAGTATATACATTTCTACTCGACATCAAAGATAAATTTATATAATTGAAAATGTCAAAGATAAATACTAAAGTAAAAGTAAACACAAAAAAGTCAAGTTTCAATCGTCACATTAACGATTTATTCACTAATACCAAAAGATTACATAATATGAGTCATAAACGTCTCAAACATACGAGCCATAATACTCATAGTTTCATAGATAAACCGATAAACCATCGCTAATCAATCATCTATTATATGGAGTTGTGCATTAACTTCATTTTCTTCATGTAAATCGAAGTCCGGTTCTTCAAATTCATCATCCCGACCTAGAATGATAAGAATATGCGTTATATGTAAGAAACTTTGAAACCAACATGTAAAATGGAGACTAACATAACAATAAACAACATAAGCAAACAGATTATTATGAAATGCTTAAAAAGATATTAAAGATAAGAACTCACCAAATTGGCCCCTAATAGCTCTTTCGAGAAAACTTTTGTTAAAAAAAAGTAAACTCGTATCGACACGCGATTCTACGAGTTTACGTGCGATTCTACGAGCCCACTTGCGATCCCACCTCATATGCGATCCTACCACGATTCTACACGTTTTTTGCTGGTAGACTCGTAGGATCGTACGATCCTACAAGTTTACTCGCGAGTTTGACAGCCTTGGTTTCAATGTATCTAATTACTTCTTCATCGACTATAGTATTATGATCCACTCTAACTTTCGCATACTCAAAGTCGTCATAGATGCTGCCTTTTGCTTTGCCTTCGCCTTTGTCTTTGATGTGCATCTTGTTTTTGAGATCTACTTTATAAATTTGATGATTCTCATAAGACCTCATGAGCCAGCTTCCGTTCTTCATTAAGTGGAATGGAATCAGATAGCTAATAGGAATGTCATAAACATGCGTCCTTAGTTGATAATTTACCACTTCAATCATTTTCCCATATTCATCCAACTTCCACAACTTAATACAGGTCGTACTTCCAATACGAGTATCATAACTTATGTCAATGTCATACTTGACACAAACATGAATGCAATCACTTTTAACCATAATAGTCGCAAAATAATTATATGCATTATCCACATTCGGAGTTTCTATCTTTGATAATCGTTCAGTTTCTGTGTCAAACCTTTTAATTGAACTTAACCGTTGGTTCAAGTAGAGATTTTCATTTAAATAAGTACATCCACTCCAACCTCCAGAATGAAGTAAACCTATATGTTGAAAGACGTCTACTTTTCTCCATGAGTCCGATTTTAACGAGTGTATGTAAACATCCTCGTCAACAAAATTTACAAATAGAAGCTTATAGTCATCTTCACAACAGCTGTAAAACTATCCGAAATCTGAATCGGAATACTAAATATTGGGAGAATTAGATTTGGTCAACCTCTTATAGTCATTCGTCAAAGGATTCCATAAGATCAGATCAGAGTATACACAAAAATTATCTATATCATGTATGCCTAGACACACCAATCCATGGCCAGACACTAGTATACAAATATTACCAGTAGTGATGCCTTCGAATGGTGGTAAAGGGTGGCGTGTGGAAGATAAACCCTTATGATCACTCGGTGGCGCTTCGCTGTTGATGGTGGTAAACTCGAATGATGTTTCTGTTGTTGATAAGATCAGAAGTTTAAAGTTGTTTTTATGGTCGTTGACGTGCAGGCGGTTATTCTTGTTTAGAAACATATCCGACGTAAGGAAAGGAGTGCCATTCTTTTGAAACACACTTGAAACGACAAACAGATTTGGTAGGAACTCTTGGTAGAATGTGGTTCAATATGACGTCATGTGGAACATGAACCTCCATTGTCGATATCTGTGGTTTAGGTTTCAATAACTAGGGTTTAGAAATAAATATAATATATAATGTGATTAATTAGACTGTTTTTGCTTATTTTAATAGCGAGATTCTTACTATCTAATATATGGAAGGTAAAGATATGCATGCTTTAAATATAATATATGGTCGTATTACTTTGTTTAGGACTTCCGTTTAAATCGGAACAAGAATACATTGTTGGAAAATATGGTATAGCAAATATGAGTTTTTGCTAACTTTGAACAATATTTAATATATGTAGATGTTATATATAATGGATTTCTGGGCCAAGATTAGGGATGGCAAAAAAACCCGAACCCGACGGGGTAACCCGAAACCCGAAATAATTGGGGCGGGACGGGGCATGCTTATCGGGTTACGGGGCGGGTTAGGGGCTTAAACGGGGATTTTTAATCGGGTTTGTGGCTAAAGTAGGGAATAGCATCCCCATCCCGCCCCGCCCGATTAATATATACACATATAAAAATATATGTATATTTATATAATATTTTGTTACTATTTACGTAATAAATAAGTACTTCTCTAATATTGTTAATATTTTTATCTTTGTAATATTGCAAAATTGTTATTATAGAAACTTGTTTAATATCATATTTTTAAGATTTAACTTCTTTATAGTGTAATTTATCATTATACATGTATGATATTATCGTGAAACTTAATAAACCTTGTTTGTAATTGATTACTAATAATTTTTAATTCTTCAAGATACTGCTAACAGTCTAAAAATAATACGTAATAAATATGAAATGGTGTGGCTTTGGTCGAGAATTGCACACAAAGAGGACACTCTGATAAGATCCCCGATTAGTACGGGGCGGGTTTGGGGGAGCATCACGCCCCAACGGGGCGCCCCGATTAAATCCCCGACGGGGATTGGGGCGGGTTTGGGGAGAACATTAGTAAGCGGGTTTGGGGATGGGGATGGTCGCCCCGCCGCAAACCCGCCCTGTTGCCATCCCTATGCTCTCCTGTTAACATAAGAAATCACTAGCTACACAAGTAAGATCCGGAGGTCGGGGAGGATTGAACAAATAGAAAGCCATATTATGCCTAAACTTTTTCTATCTTATTGTCTTATAGGTTTAATTTCACAAACAATTCAAAAATCGTGTGTATAGGTCCCCCGCTGAATTTCAGCAACAAACTTATGTCTTGTTGACCAAGGATACATGACACATGAGAACGTAGCTACTCATTCATTCAAAAAATGGATTTCTTGGCCAAGATGGGTTCTCGGTTCCACTGAACTCATGCTGACACGAATAGCAAGCTTCCCGGTTGGGCTCACGGCTAGCGCGCAAATCTTTTTGCTTAGTGTTTATCAACATTGTCAAATAATCCGTTGTGTATAGGGACCCCGGCTGAAATTCATCAACTAGTCTTTGTCTTAGTTTACCAAAGGGATACATGACTCAATTATGTCTCATTCCATTATTATGGCAGTCAAAAAAAAAAAACGAACTCCAAATAACCCATACACAACATACTTTGAGCGAGCGATCCAGCAGTTAATCAATCGATCTAAACCTCGATCCTGAACCGTAAATCTTTCAGGTCATATTTCTAGGATCCGGCTGTAAACAGACACTTTGTACGTGTTACTCTGGGAAAACAGAACGGCTTAAAATCTGTTTTAATAAAAGGTTAATATGTAAACACGAGCCTACGTTCGTTTTCTTTACTACTGCTATGATGTTGTCCTGTTATATCCTTTACGTTCATAAATTTACTAGCTAATTATTTGATCTTGCTAATAAAAGTGTGCAATGTTTCCCAACATACAATTATGAGGCTTAGAAGACGAATTACATTTAATGGCTTAGACAATTACATTTTTATCGTTATGTAGATATTTATCAATTTTTCTTGAGCATCAGGAACGATTACACATCTTATCGTTAGGTAATAATTTCAACTTTTTTTTTAACAGAGAAATGTATAATTGTAAAATCATCAAATATCATTTCCTTTTTCTCTTAACTAAGAAACATAGTATAAAAAATTAAATTTTATTCATTTTCTTTTCTTTTCTGCTCATCTTTAACTCTTCTCTTCTCTTTTTTTATTTAAAAAACATCTATACATTTTTTTACTATCTTTTTTACTTTACAACCAATTTCACCCACACAAATTTAGTCTAATAAGAAGACAATCATCTTCACCATCACCACCAAAAGATATCCCACTTAAAACCGATAAATAATAAGGAATTTGATTTGCAACACTTCAAAAAAAAGATTGGTACAAACTCTCATCTTAGCATTACATAGTTGTACCAAGATTCACAAGGACAGAGATTTTATTTGCTTGTACAATGAGTGTCTCAATCAAAATTAAAAGTGTGCAAATCACTTCCCATAAATATACCTCACAAAAATCATTTAATAAACACACACACAAGAGACACAACAATACCTCCTCCCATGACGTACGGTCCACGTCACGATAAGTCTTCGTTTTTACCATCCCAAGACGCGTGCCAGAGGGGTGTACCCGTGTCCCGTTAAAAGGAAAGACGGTTTTTTATTGGTGGAGAGGCCAAGTCTGAGAGGGTCCTTTATTAACTTTAATTACACACCGCCCCCCCCTGGCCTAAGTAGGGGGGAGCTGGGTCTGACGGAAACATTAGCAGCTATCCAACAAAAACCCGATAGTAAAAATTTCTATTTTACAAATTTAATTTCACTAGGGCATCTCCTGTGTTAAATTTATATTTGATAGCCGTAACTACACACAAACTCACAAGTCGAAAATGGTTGATAAAGATTGTCCTTAGACTTGAGATGCAAGCAAGTTCTGTATGTGTGGATATCACTTTGTGATTATAGCCAAACGCTGTCCTGAAACAAGGTAGTTATAAAAGCTATTTTTCGGAGTGTATGTGAAGCAGCATCCACAACACTTGTAGTCAATAAAGGATTTGTTCCTCCACTTGATATGTGCAGAAAGATACCATTGGGCCCTCTCCAGATTTAATCAGATAAATGAATGGCCGTTCCCAAAGGGTAATGCAAGATGATTCTTGATTACATTTGGTATATCTGAATTATTTCTATAACGAGAAACATAATGTTAAACTATATGGAATGACTTAGGATCCATATCCATGGTTTAACGGTATCTGTAACAAAGGGATGATTATAAAGCAAGAAATTTATAACCATTAAATAACTGAGATTGTTTTTGAAACTCTTATCTCATAATACTCCTAATGAAAAAATAATTGTGTGGGTTGCTAGACTTTGCCAATTATAGGTATAAGTGTTAGGTGCTACTCCGACTCCCAAGTGGGAGCTGTTGGAATATGGCAGTCGAAATAACACGAATACATTACGAGTATGTGAGCCTATTGGGGGCACACACGTTAATACACGGAGAACACGTTTATACTTCACGTTAATAATAAACTAAGGACTAGAAATAGACAAACCGGAACCACAAGGGCACACTAGATGCTGGCCGAATTCTGTGAGAATTAAAGGGGTTGGTTTCGTCTATTTGGGAAACAAAAGAAACGAGTTGTAACGGGACTAGAACTTGTCTCCTAGTTGGATATGGCTAGGGATAAAGGGTTATATATACCCCTCATCCCATAAGCTCAAATACACGACACAAGTAAAACCTTAACTGAGAATTCGTTTGTTCTTCTTTTGTTTCCTGCCGAGTTCAACAAACTCATTACTCTAAAACCTCAAGTACTCGAGCTCTTTATTCCTTTATCTATCAGCCGAGTTCGACTAAAGGGTTGTTCGAGTTTTGGTTTAACCTTGTTACTATATTCGGTTAAATCTTGTTAAGGGTTAAACGAATTTACTTGTTCTTCCAAGATAGACGATCAAGGTTTGTATACAAGGTGTTTTGTTGGTCTCCTGTTCGAAGATAATAAAACCCCAAAGGGTATTCGGGTTTTGCTTTATTCGGTTATCAGGTATTCGGTTGAATTAGGGTTTATAAACCATAATTCGGTTCTTGGATTATTCGGTTACAAGTCAAGGGTTTGCGTGGTAATCGGGATTGATACAAGGGTTGTTAGTTAGTGAAGTTAAGCCTAGCATAGCTTAACGTGTTCGGTTGACGTGATTGTGTGAGCAACCGTAGAGGCAATTATTTTAGTTGCTTGTTTCGTTTTCTTGATCAAATTAACAAAAGGTACGCGTTTCTATTTACCTTTTATTTGTGTTAACCATATGCTATTACTAGGTCCTATCCGCTGCGCACTCGTGGCTAAACTAGTTACCTAGGTATTTAAATCCCAACAGTCCATTAGGTTTTGGTATGTGAATTTCATGTAATCTGGAAGCATATCCAAGCATGTAATCGACCACCTAAGACAAAATAAAGATTTTGCTGATTGATTTGATTAATAAACACATGATCATTAGTCTAAGTTAGTATTGTTGGGAAACCTGCATACTTTTATTAGCGTAGATCAAATAACATTAACAAGTAAATTAACTTAAAGAATAACAGATAATATAAGCAGTAAAAGAACGAGGCTCGTGTTTAACACGATTCCCTTAAAACAGATTCGCCGTCTGTTTCCCAGGGTACAACGTCCAAAGGTGTTGTATAGCCGGACTTGACAACTTGCCTGAAAGATCACGGAAAGGTCGAGTGATTCTGAACGACGGAGCTATTGGTTATAAAAGCTGCGAACTGGCGGCTCAATTTTTGGTATTGGAGTATTGTGTTTCTGTATATCAAAAACTGAATGAGAGGCCTCTCTTTTATAGTTAAACCCTAGCTTCGTTATCAAGCCAAGGTGGGTGCTATAAATTAGCCGAGTTGATCTATTCAACCTTTTGAATTTATCAAATAAACTTCTTTGGAATATTCTGGAACCTTATCAAAACTGGCAGTAAAAAGATAGGCGCGTAGGTGAACCACCGGAGCTGCATTCGTGTCCGCAGGTCGCGCGGGCTCGCATGAGTTCAGTGGAACCGAACCCATCTTGGCCCAGAAATCCATTTTTTGCACCCCCCCCCCCCCCCCGCG